>JAUYWH010000003.1:7333897-7345735 GCA_034779795.1 Ctenopoma multispine
ACACACACACACACACACACACACACACACACACACACACACACACACACACACACACACACACACACACATCACCATTCAAGGTCAACCTGACCTAACATCCTAACACACCAGTGGAAGGAGAGAATCTAATCTCAACCCCAGTGATGTTAGTCTTTAGTGTCACATTTCTGGGAGTATTTAAATGAAAACAAAATGGGAAGACAGCTTAGACAAGACATTCAAACCCAAAGCAATGAGCACTGCTGTCTCTGCACTTCCTCTACCATAGACAGAGATAACCACAACAAAGGAGTCTCCTGCAAACAAGTCCAAAACCAAAATGAGAGGTGAGCTGTGGTATTAACTAAGTGAACCACCTGCAGGTGGAGAGGGCCTTATCCATAAGTGAACATGAACGGTATGTAATAATACTGAAAAATACTTCCCCAAACAACTAACCAGAGTCCAGAATCTAACACTTTACCATCTAATACTGTACAGCTTATATTGCCAGCAACACTTCAGGACACAAGCTTAGTAAGCAGTGAATGTGGTTACACACAGTAAAGTCAATTTCATCTTTAATCTTTCAAAATGTTTTTATGAATTCATTCTTTATTTCAAACCACTGATGTAGCTTGTACTTGCTTCCATGCTCTTACATGAGTATGCAGAGTCCTGCCACTTCTAAATTAGTCAAGGATTTTAAGTCAGCAGCTGGGGTGGAAAGTGACTAATTGCAATTACCATCATTACTGCAACAAAGTCACTTTTTGCATGCCTGTATTTTTAAAAGCCAACAATTTTACCTTTGTTTGATTAAAACCGTTTAAGTCTTTTCACCACATTTCTGTGGGGAATTAACTAAATAGAAATTGGCCTAAATCATTTTAACCTTTTAAAACAGTGTGAAAATTGGAATAAATGAATGTCTGATTGTATGAAAGCACAAAACGGGCACGAATGATTGACTGTTAATATTCTGTATCACATTTAAAAAATGTAATGTGCAATTTTAAATTACATTATTTTCAATAAATGATGTGTAAGCTGTACTTTCTCTGTACAGTACCACAGTCTCAGTCAAACAAATGGATAAAACCCACATCAAGACAAAATCACATCACTGGTTATGAAACTGCATGTTCTCAAGAATAAAAGGCAACAAGCCAGAAGAACAGTGCAACCTAATTGTGAGGGAAGTATCTGGCAGAAATGAAGGGACAGTGATGAAAAAAAACGAGTGGTGAAGGGAAAAAAAACAAGCTAATGAAAGGAAGGGTGACTCATTCAGTGATGAACAGAGCATAACAGTCCTTTTTCAAATTGTCCCCATTTTCAAACACATGCACAGAATCACACACAACAACCCGGCGCACTTTACCTCTCCCTCAGAGCGAGGAATAAACGAGTGGAGTGACAGGCACAGAGAGTCGATGGACCCCTTCCCAAGAGAGGGGAACGCACTCATCCGTACTGATGTTAAAACAACAACCTCCCCCCTTTTGCTTGCTTGCTATTTACTCTCCCTCTCCGTCTTCCCCTTCCCTTATCCCTCCATCTCTTTTCACCCTGACTCTCAACCTCCCTCTGGCCTCTCTCCTGCTTCCTCGCGTGGCACGAACCACGTTTATTTTTCACTTGCCACTCCTTATTCATCTTCGTTTTTTGTTTGCCCATTTGATTGTTCTGTGTGGGTTTGTTGTTTACTCTCTCTAATGCTGCATCTCAACATCGGTTCTCAGCCCCTCGTCTCTAATTGTCGCTCTTTCAAACGTTCATCTCGCACTCTGTCTCATCCATTTGATCACATTTTCATGTCACTCTTTATGTCTCATAAATATCCAAGAAGTTTCTCTGACCCTGTTCTAGTTTCTAGCACATTCAGCTTTTCTCTTCTCCATGTTCCTTTTCCTTCATCGCTCCTTAGCACACAGCTGAATGATTTGAAGACAATAAACAACAGGAGCAGCCACTCACGCCTAACCTGTATTTGTGGTCTACAGTTCTATTATATCATATATCATTTTCCATTCAACTCTAAATGAGGTCGAATATATATATATAACCTTTTTTGTATGTTTTATAAGAAATATGCCCCAAAACTTACACTAAAAGTCAAAAGTCACACACAGAAAAAAAAAATTAATGTCATCAGCTGTGTTATCATTGCAAGAGGGTTTCTAATGATCACTTTTTTTAAATTAATGCATTTGTACTAGCACACATAATGTGCTAGAAGACAGTACTGATGTTTGCTGATGATAGGATAATACATTTATTGATATGAATATAATATGATTAAAAACAGTTGTTTCCAGCAACTGTACAATAGTCGTTTACAATATTGACAATATCTACACTGTATTTCTGATCAATTTAAAAACTTTCAAAAACATGTTCATTTCTATGTGTGTCCAAACTCTTGACTGGAAGCGTATTTTAATGTGGAGAGGTGCTGTTAAGGCCTCCTGTGACCCAGACTCATTAAACGGCACTGCCAGCAGTCCAGAGATTTTCACTTGTAAGCTGCACCTGCCACTTCGGAGATGCTCTGATTTAGTCATCTAGCCATCACGATTTGGCCCTTGTCAAAGTCGCTCAGATCTTTACACTACCCATTTGTCCTGCTTCCAACACATCAACTTCAAGAACTGGCTGTACATAATGATATGTTATTCACTTCACCTGTCAGTGTCAGTTTTAATGTTGTGGCTGATCGCTTTACTTAAAATAAAAATACATTGTTCTCAAACAGGGAAACTACAATAGTCTCTTAATGTACATTTTAGCATTAAGAAATAAAAGACACAATATGTAATGAAAAACAGACAACATTGAACGTCTGGGAATAAAATAGATATTCCTGTCCCTGATAATAAATCTTCTGGAATCTCAAGTGCAATATCCACATAATACAATAATGTACTATTAATGAATGACAGTAATAAAAAACACAATAAAAAACAGTTTATAAAAAGGAAGTTGGAGAAAACTCATTATTCATGCCCTTGAAATCAAGGGTTTCTAATGTGTGTATCCAATAAGCATCTCTCTGCTTAAGTTTGACAATAATGTCTCAAATTCTGGATGAAACTTTGACATGTTCAATAGCTGTAAAAAAAAAAGTAGATACCGATCTATCTACTGATTTCATCTGGTAACAAGCATAGTCTTCGTTCGTATGTTGAATTCCTGCCTAATGCATGAGTGTAACTTTGTGTGGCTTGAAAATTAGAAATAGTGGAGTGGGTGACCTGGAGGCTTCATATATATGATGTGACCTCCTTTGTATTTTAAGCTCTGAAGAATGTACATTAATGCTAAAACATCAGTCCACATGGCAGAGCCGTCAATGTGCTCCTGCGTCACTGCAAGTACTTTTTTTTTGTCTTGTTCACATTTATGAAGATGCTTTGTGCTGTTGAGAACACCTCTCTGCAGTTTAGGTGCAATAGCTACAGCTTACAAAACCCTTGTGGTACTTTTGTCAGATGAACTGCTTGATGATGAGATCAGCTTAACATGTGCTACTGTTTTACATGCGCGACTTACAATAACACCAAACTTTCATTGTTAAAACACAAATGCAAGCACAGACCTTCTTACAGTCCACAACTGATAGACTGATTGAAATCAACAGACTGCATAAAAACACGAATACCTCTTAATGTTCCAGAGTATATTAATCAAACAACAGCTAAAAATGTCTTAGTCCTTTGGTCAATTAGATACAGCTGAGTAAATTTGTTTTTGTTAGTCAATATAATTTGGGAAATAAATGGTTGCTGAGTAAAAATCTCACCTCCCACAGTTTGTTAAGACATGTTATTTATGGAGGATTATAATTAATACAGCAGTTTCTGCTATTTCAAAATGACACTCCTTACAATTGCAATTTCAGTATAAAACTACTGGTCCTTCAGCTCTGTGCCCACTACCTATAGTGTCTTGCAATCTCTCTCTATTTTTCCCAAATTCTCTCTTCACCTCTCTCCCACCTATTCGCTCATGCTGTCCTTTTCCACTTAAGAATCAATTTGGGACACAGGTGCTGTGCCAGTGCCCTTAGTTTTCATTGTTTTCCACTCCACATTTAAAATTGTACACAGGCAATCTCCTGCAAGTCTGATTCCTATCTACACTCCAGCTGAGTGAGAGAGCTTTTCTCCGCTCCACGACACTGCTGCTGAGATGCCACTGACGCAGTCCAGCATTTGACAAATGAGCCAACAAATTGACTTCTCCGAGCATTCCAAACAACAAAGGCAAAACAAAACACATCTCGCTTAACTAAATGCTGGATGAAATGGCGCAATAGAGCGCACAGGCTATTACAAACGATTCCACTTGTGCGCTCCATCTCATCGCTTTTTCTCTTAATCTCCTCTCTTCTCTGCTTTAGCTCCCCACCCCTCCTCATTTTTTCCTGTTTCTTGTGGTTTGTGCCCCAGACGCGCATTGACCCACACGCTCTGGGCCCAGTAGGGGGCCTTGTTCCTCTGCGTCGCTCCACTGCACATGACTGACGTTCTCCTTACGGGAGGAGGAAGAGGTGCCCAGGAGGGAGAGAAAGAGTCAGAGTCAGTCAGTGAAAAACAGAGCAGACCTGAGTTCAGGGGGGAGAGAGATGGAGCTGAATGTGATTCATGATCAATGGTGCTTTTCCAATTACATTCGAATTAAAGGAAAGTCTCAAGCACTGCTCTAGTACACTGCACCGCAAAAGAGCTGACAGGCTCTAGGTATGCTATGCCCATAACAATGGGCATTTATGCAGCGACCAGTTCTCACCTTTACACAGCACAACTCCTAGTGCACACATGCATCCTTTAGATATATATTCCCAAATACTCGTCTGAGGAAAAAATCCTCTGCCACCAAAATAGATGTGAGTTTATTACAGTCAGATTAAGGGCAGTTCAAAGGCCTAATGCCCACTATTACATCGATGCTGGTTTAACACCGCCTTACACTCAACAGTCAATAAAGAGCAAGGAAGATGGAGGAAGAGCAGCGGACCAGAACCACTGGGGATAAAGAGAGAGAGAGGAAAAGGAAGAGTAAAATAGTGTTAGAGGGGGCCGAAGCATGGCTAACATGGATTAGAGCATAAAGTCACAAATGACTCCAATTACACTTAGTGATCAATTAGATTGTTACATTGGTTAGATTAGTGCTGGCACAATGTGAATCACAATCAGTCTATTCGTAATGTGCAGCAAATGTAACATGGATTATCTTAACTAAAAAGAAGATAGTGAAAGAGACAGGATTTCACATTGAGTACAAGGAAACAACACTGAAACAGCTGAGATGTACAAAAACATATAAACTACTGAGTCACGCTGTGCGCTGAGGAAAAGGAACACTATAATACAGTAGAAAGGTAGTGCTGCGTATCAAATTCCAGCTTTCTTAGTTTTAAGCATGTAACGACTATCAAAACCTGTCAAGTATAGTTCAAATTAAATTGTTCTTCGGCTTATTAATTTTTTGATCTGACATTTCCTGATCTAAACATCCTCCTGATGAATTTGAGAAGTCTGTATTTTTATAAGAAAACATCTGATCAAATTAAAATCTTGTTTTTTTTCCCAGAGCTTTTAACCACATCTCATGTTCTTCCTCAGCAGAAGAATAGGCTATGAGATATGAATGAAAGCTCTAGAAAAAGTCATTAAATAGATGCCAGTATTCTTTGTTGGCAGATTATTAAGAACATAACAAGAATAAATTTTAATTTCTTTATGATTATTATTTTTTCATTAATCAATAAACTCATTAGTTTCTCAGATGTCATAGAACGGGGAACCTAGGAATTAATGGTAACTTCAAAATGTACACAAAGATATATTCAGTTTACTATCACATAAGATAAAGAAAAACAACATTTGAAGAGTTGATACAAGACAATATCAGGGTTTTCTTACTAAAAATTATTTATAAGTTAGCTGATTATTTATGTTTCATGGGTAAAAGATCTTTTTGTACTGAAACTCAGGTATTGGCACCTACAGCTAGAAATGAAAAATTATACCCAGCCCTATGTAAAAGAAGGGTGGTACACATTTTAGCAATTAGTTTGAATACCGTTGTATTCAGGGAATAAAGTTCTGTCTGCCTGCCTGACAATTGAGCAGCCGATTA
Organism: Ctenopoma multispine; assembly: GCA_034779795.1. Taxonomy (NCBI): domain Eukaryota; kingdom Metazoa; phylum Chordata; class Actinopteri; order Anabantiformes; family Anabantidae; genus Ctenopoma; species Ctenopoma multispine. The sequence continues at coordinate 7,340,030 of JAUYWH010000003.1, forward strand.
AAACCCATATTACTGTAGCACTTCTTGTTGACATAATGATAAAACAAAATGCAAACCAAACCAAAAGAAGAAAACAAGTGCAAAGCCTATAATCATTCACAACAAAGATGGATGGGTTAGTCATCACCCCACCCACTCTCACTCTACAAACTGCATCCTGGCAGAATGGCACTTTGGACTGAGCTTGTATTTAGCAGCAGAGTTAATTATCCTGTGTTACATGCTATAATGCATTACTAATGTGTACGAACAACATGAGTCAGTGTTCTCTGGCCCACAAGGGCGTTTGGCTCAATTCAAACTGCTCAGTCATTACTGATGAGAAACATGGCCAGAGCCTGGGTCGGGAGGAAATTGCAGCCAGTTTCAGCCGGTTTGGCTGCAGTTTAAGGCCCATATTGATTTGTGAGGAAGTTAAAAGACCTCTGACAACCACAGTGTAAAACCAGTTCGATCAGTCTCCTTTCTTGCTGCCCCTGAGCATCAGTACGTGTTGGGCAAAGGGCCTTGAACCACCAACCAGCTCCACAGTTGAGTCTGTTCCAGTCTGTAGAACGTCACACTTCACAAGGCAAGTGCAGATCTTTACGAACCCAGACAAACAGCAGCCAACGACCTGCACTGTTAATACAGCATTGTTTCGAAATGAAACTGATCAACTTTTATCATAGAGCGTATTATATATGTGCACTTACAGCTGTAATAAGGCTGTTATGCTTTCACAATAATAACAGCAGTTGGATTCTGTTTGGAACTGGAAAATACTAAATAATACTACCTCCCAGTAATGAATACAATAATTAAACAAGTATTACTGGATCTTATAGCTTAATCTTAGTAGGTAAATATATAACATTGATCTGGGGTGATCAAACCCATCTCATAAGGTATAAACATGAGCAGCCTATGGGATGTATCACATAGGCTCTAAATCATGTATTAAAAACTGGCCAATTATTATGGTAGTTGTGTCCTTTTAAATGAATAATCAATCATTTTCTGTCAGTATGTTGGTCAAGACTGTTTCAACAACTAGAGAGAATGACTAAAACTGTCTTAATTTTCCATCCTTTGTTTTGCATGTTTCCAACATGTGTAGGTGCCTCTTCATATCCCCATCCTTTTCTCCCGCTCTTATTCTTCCTCTATGTTCCTAAATTAAATTAAATTCAATTTCCTTGAACACAAATTGCTTGGTTGGCATGACAAAAGAACATTTGTGTAGTCAAAGTGTGAACACAAACAAACAAATTGAGCAAGGAAACAATAAGTGGGAACAATGAGCAGTGATTATAAAGCAGAATTAAACCAGTAATCCTGGTAATGTGCGGAGAACAATTAGAGAGAGAAGAGTTTTGACAGGCAGGTGTTTTTTTTTCTGCCCTCCCTGCTGTTTTGAGGGTTATGACAGGTGGCGACAGGCTTTCTGCACACCTCGTGTCGCTCTCAAGGGGGGTTCAGAATTATTGCTAAACTCGTGTTCCCATTTACCGGCAGTTTGTGCACAGTCAGTGTCCTACAGTGAGTGGAAAATCATCCTCTCTAACAGAGACAAACAAAAACACCCACGTTCCAACAGGTAAATGTAAATACAGTAACACCGTCCCCTGCAATTCACCATGGAGAACAATGGATGAGGTGTACATAAAAATGGCAGCCTCTCCAATTGACATCTTTCAGTCCCAGACAGTCAGCCCACAGTGCAATTTGCACCCCACGCACTTGCTCCATTCTTCCCAAATAATTACCTGTTGTACCGAGGCTGCTTGTGTGTTTGTGAAGTACCTCCCCCTTCGTGTTCATGTGTTAAAAAAAAAGAAAAAGGAGAACTCCCAGAAGCAGAAAGAGATGTGTGAGCACACTTTAAGCATAATGCTGAAAGCAGCAAAAAAAAGAGAGAGAAAGAAGAAAAAAGACACTGCACACATAATGGGGGCAGATGGACATTTTGAGTCATATGCAATACTGCAATCTGTTCCACTTGCTAGCAGTCTGCAGAGCAGTCACTCTCTACAGACAAAGCTGCAAAATACATTATTGCATTGTGGTGACTTTGTACTAACAAGGAGCAGATCTTTTTTTACACTGTGGAGGGTGAAGCTTGAAAAACTGCAGTGAGCTGGATGCAGTTGGTTATTTTATTCAACTGTTTCAGACTATTGATTTTTTTTGTTCATGTGGTGTATCCCTGTGTGTCTACAACTTAATGCAGGCACCTCTTGTGTTGATACTACACACCATCCCTTATGTTTTCTACGTGTGTTTCTCTCCAGCATGATCATATAGCTTCATATTCAACCACTGACACACCCTCCAGTTCCCTTCGATTAATTAGAAAATACAATGAATAACAAAACTCTGCAAAAATGGCAGATTATATTCACTAATATTATATTATAATAGTAATATTATAATATTACTATTCATTAAATTATTATTTTATATTATATTCAGATGCTTTTGTCCAAACTTGAATATTTTCCTGCTCATTAGAAGCAGTTTTAGGGTTCAGTATCATGTTCAAAGGAACATTAACATACACAAGAGAGACTTGGGATCAAGCTGACAACCCTTACAATGAATGACCAGCCTTCTCTTTAGTGTGTTATGCATGAGGTAGTTGCAGTTGTTAATACAATGGACTGATAAGAAATGTGATTCACAAAACAATTCCTATGAAAAAATTAATTGTACTCTTACTTTCTAAACCAGAGGCACCTGATATTGTTCAACCCACTGTGCAGCAGATCTGGTCTGTGATCATGTGCAAAAGGGTCAATTAAGTCATTGTACTGTGAGTACACACACACATGAACTGTGGTTAAATACATTCTGTTCCAGCTGAACAGGCTTTCAGGAAATGGAGACGACGGCACACGGCTGTCTGACACGTTATATACCATACACAGCTTGTATCCGTGTATGGTACAGATTGGCCTATAAACTGTCAACTTGTGGCAGAGCATCGTGTGAGGCCGACAACATGTTCTGTTGCTTTCTCCCCAGCCACCTTCAACTTCCTGAGGCACAGTACATTTTTGAAGGCAGGGCTGAAAGAGGGCAGAGAAATGCAATTACTGGTAAATAGAGACTCCCTGCTACCGCAAATTTATCCAGGGTCCAGAAATTATTCCTCACAAGGCTGCTAGAGGTGTGTGTTTCTGAGTGTGTTCATGCATGCCTGTGTGTGTGTCTCACACAGTGTGAATCATTGTGGCGGTGCCATTAAAGCTTATCAGACTCCAGTGGAGCTGCCAAGCTGTGGTCAGCTCTCCTCTCCCCCCCTCCAGGGTGTCTCTGAGTAGCTGTGACTGCCAGGCGTTGCCCACTCACGCACTCCCGCTGACCCTCGCTGGCTCTTGGGCAGAAAGGCAGAAAGGATTTGGCAACTAGATTCTAGGAGCCTTCAAAGACAAGTCAGTCTAATCCAATTCTCCCAATTCAGCACTAATAACAGGTGCATAGGGTGTCCAATTTGGGGGCTGTGATAATGGCACTGGTACATTTTGTGCCACGTTTGTCTGCCACCTCCTTTAACCTTGTGTCCTCTTTCACCAACTATTTTCCTACAGCCTCACACACTCTGCAGGTTTCCACCAGTCTAAGTGACCGTATTTCTTTTTAACACTCATGAGAGAATGACATTTAATGATTTGTGGCAATTGTGACGAGCTTCTCTATCTTAAGTAATATACACTACAGACTATATTGTGCCTGTACTGTGACAGTTCATTCAAGGACAAAACAATAGCGAAAGGAATGAAACGGCAAACAGCAACACAAGCAGTCAGCAGATTCAGTGGTTATAATGGATCTGCGTTTGCATTGAGTTTAGAAGCACAGTTGATGTTTTTGTTTTTTTGAGGAATATTAATCAGCTGTCAGTTGCTCTGTCTTGTGATTGATTAAAGCATCCTGTAATTTTACACATGCATAAACATGTGTTACTGACTAGTATCCGAGGATACTAGAAAGATTGATCCTGTGCTAGAAATAGAAGGCCAACCTAAATTCACATTAAAAACACATCTACATCATTATTTTCCATTACAACCTAATAATTTGTTGCACCCATGCTTCATACACCGCCTATAAGCTCATCCTGAAACACTATATTTTCCTCTCAGATTCACCTTGTCCTTTAAAGACTTTAATTTGTCTCAGTAGTACTGGTGCAGAAACAAATCAACAACTCTCATTACAAAGCAATATGTTCCGTCACACATGGTACAAAAGCAGCAGGCCCAATGCCAACAAAGCGTCATAATATTATATCTACGTTTGCTCCAGTTACTAGAATCTAACTCATCTGCACATCTATTCCAGGTGTAACCTATAGGTGCAACTAAAATTAACATTACTGTATATTCAAAACTTCAAAATTTATCATCAAGTTGCATAAATGACTCATTATTTCACCACTTTTCTGAGCATTTCTGATTGTGCATAACATCTGTGAAAGAAAATTCCAATCTGTTTGGCACATGCAGAAAAAGCAGCAGTTCATATTTAAGTTTGACATCTTGTACAGAATTCAGGAAGGTGTGTGACATGACAACAAACGAAGAGAGAGAGATTTCACATTCTTTGTGCAATTAGAGTGAGTACAGAGTGGGGATGCCAGTTCTGTTAATGAAAACAAAAATCTGTTGGTGTTTTTTCTGAGTGTCGAAAAATGGTTTTGTTCAGGTGCAAAACAATCCTGGTTCCATCTGTTCTTGATAAATTTCACATTGATTTTTCCAGTAACAAATAATAAACAGCTGTATGTAATGTGCAATCCAATTTGTCTGAATAGATGTTCTGAATATTGCTTTATTACTTTGATAAAGTATTGCCAAAACTACTAAAATTAGTATCAGCAGTGCTTATGTACTCATAATCAATACAGGCAGATTGGTATACACAATACACAGCTGAATGTCTTTTGTGCCACATTCAATATATGGTTTATTTCTTTATTTTTTCAGGCAGCTTCTTCTTTTTCCCTCAGGAGAATTTATTTTGACCTCCAGTACATTTCCTAGAAAAAAAAATTGCAAAACGTGTTTATTCTTACAAAACAAAAGTTTCTCGCATTGTCTGGGAAGCAAAGACTAGATTAAGGCAAATCAATGATAAAATATTTTCTAATCTATAAATGTTGCCTGAGTTTTTTTAAAACCCAGTAGTTTTGTGTTTATTTAAGTGTTTGCCAGCAAACAGAAGAATTCCCTTTTGAGCTGACATTACTGATTGAAAGTCTGTCTTGTTGTCAAAGTAATTTTTTTAGCCTGTCAGGCATCAGCTCCATCCAGGTTAGGACTGTACCACCTCCAAAGAACATAACCCATTTACAGTCTTTGAAAAGACACAAAGTCCTCTTTCATTAGCAAACCTGGCAACCGAGCAGTCAGCCACCATCACTCTCCGACTGGATAGTCAAAAATGATGTGTCCCCATTGGCTCATCACACAGAGACATCAGATGTCTGCCAAAAGCTGCATGTGTACAAGATGTGCTCCATGCATTATTAATTTGTGAACAGCACTGTGTATGTGTCTGTGTGTTTTTCCTTCTGTGCAAAAATAAATCACTTTTACAGGTTCATAGATTTTAATATGTCCAGTTGCAAAGTCTCAAACAATTACAGAACATCTATCTATCTATCTATCTATCTATCTATCTATCTATCTATCTATCTATCTATCTATCTATCTATCTATC
>JAUYWH010000003.1:7345835-7378474 GCA_034779795.1 Ctenopoma multispine
CTATCTATCTATCTATCCATCCATCCATCCATCCATCCATCCATCCATCCATCCATCCATCCATCCATCCATCCATCACTACAATCAGTACTTTGAACAAATCAATTACATTAACGATATTTCTTGTTCTACATCGTGTTAAAGGTGATCCCCTTTATGCAAAACCTCTTTCGAGCAGTCGAAGTGTATGTGCTAATTTTTCATATTACCTTGACTGTCAGCATCAGGCCATACATGTCACACGTCATCGATGGGGTCATGCATTTTTCATGTGGTTGTACGTGTATTTTAATGAACAGGGCTGATGAGGCGTTCTACATCGGCATGGTTTACGGCCTTCACCACTCCCTCTCATTCACCATGTTCCTCACAACCTGTCAGTCAACCACTTCAAGGCCTTTTCACGTCTGTCTCTAGTAGTATCCTCAAATATCAATCACAACGAAATCTTTGCATATTTTTGAGAGATAATTAAGAGGAGATTGCAACGTGGTGCAGACGATCAATCTGCAAATCAGTGGACCAGATTAAATCCAAATTCCGTCTCCGTTTCGCAGATGGCAAACTAAACAGCCTAAACTGACAGAGATGCGTTTGGATGGCAAGTCGGATACCCCCTGCCGCGCGGAGAAGCCCATGTCAGTGCCTGTATGTAATTTGGAATTAATGGGACGGTAAAACTTTTAATTCAAAATCCCAGCCTTGGGGACAAACACATTTGCATACAAATGAACACAATTTCCTGTTTGTTCGGTATGCAAATACAAAAGAAGGAACTAACATAGTGCCTGCCAAAGTTGAACAAGCACCACAACTCTCGCCCAAGTGCAGAAAGCGCAGGCACCCAACCGAGCACTTCAAACACAGCTCTGTTTGAGATATCAGACAATGGCAGGGGTGAGCTGAGACCATCCTGAAGGACTGTACAGTCTCATGAGACTCATGCTAACCTTTCTCTCCTCATCTCATTTACACTTGGAAATAACAAGTGAGGTGAGTTTTCCTCCAAACACAAGAGACAATTAATAACTACTGATCTGAGGTGGAAGAAGAGAGAAAGATGCCCTCCACAGGGGCATCATGTGTCCCTGTAAAAATTGGAATCATTTCACAGTGTAATTAGCAAATTACACCCCTTTAAGACCTTTCACTGGGAAACACTGTGAGATTCCTAAAGTCATTTTTGTATTAATTGCAGATTTCTCCATACAATAGGCTAAGATAAGCTTTTCTGAATAATGCAAATAATTCAAAGCATGTGTCCTCTGTGGTTCTTCAATAAAGGTTGCAGGAATGCTTTGAATGTCAATGACTCTCAGGATATGAGGCTACGATCTGATAGCACATAATTCATCACTGTAAACATTAAATAGAGAGAGAATGAGGGAACTTGTTTGCATTACCATAAATGACCGGCATGCTGGATGCGGAACAAACCTCCAGCTTGTTAAATTCACCAGCCAGGCTGATCTGCTTGCCGGCTTGGATATGGTTCACACACTAAACAGTGCACTAAACAGTGCACTAAATAGTGCACTTAATGCCATGGTGTGTTATGTTGCATTGTGTGGAATGTGCCTAACTGAGGCAGGCATTACTCATTTACCATTATACATTTGAGTGACATCCAGAATTGCTGTTTTAAACAACATCACACAGAGACGGACACACCGACATCACATACTAAATAGAGGGATTTGTAGTCTCAGGTTGCAAATGAAATGACCCCAGACATTGGGTTATGTTTAAAAGCAACCTGTTTCCCAATGACTTCTCATTAGCAGGCTCTGCAGCAGCTCCCCATGTACAATCCTCTCTTGGAACTCTGAAGGTGACACAGCAGTTACAGTGGACTTTGATGGGGCACTGGGGAGCTGTACTTCATATCACAGGAATGCTTCCTCTGCAGAGTAAAAGGTTTCAACAATCAGCAGCTGCAGCCATTTGGGAGAAAGGAGGGAAATCTTCCTTCTCTGGCAGGAAGTGGTGTTTTTCTCCACATTTTTGATACCACCAGACGTAGGCAGCAAACGAAAGATTAACTTCGTCCAGATCATTGATGTCTGCCATAGATATTAATCCAGTGCCTAAATCATGACTTATCTGAGCGCTTGCATCATCAGTACATCTTGCAGATGTTCCACAATATTAAATCAGGGATCTTCGGAGTTAGAGTTTGTGGACAATGAAGTCAACATGCCATCCGTTTACTAAAAATGATTAGATTGATAGATTAGATTTGTGGATATGCTCAACTGACAAGTCAGTCAGGCTCAAGGTGTCTTCTTACCCGCTAAGACAACCCACCCAGACCTGGGATGGAAACCAGTGCCCGGTCTGCTGGGGCTCCAGTTATCACTGGCCTGATCACATTGAGTATTCACTTGCTGACTGCGGTGCTGATTAAATCTGTATTTAATTGGATCAGATCTAGTCGTGATGGAACGCTCCCCCCGGCGTTTAACCCACGGTCCTCTGTCAAGTGAGAGGGGGAAAAAAATACTGTGGGGGAATTAGAAGCGGGAAATGAATACCAATGATAGGCTGTACTAATAGCCAGCACAGGAGGAATGGACCACACCTGCAGAGCTTTACAAAGAGGAATCAGAATTACCGGCTTTTCTTTCTGTGCATATGTGTATGTGTGTGTGTGTGTGTCTGTCTGCGTGTGTGTCGCCCCTTTCTTCCTTGATTAGTTAGACATTATGTTATTCAGGTCGTACAAAGACTTTTTTGGTTGATTAGCTGTTTTATAAAAGCACATCACTGATAACAGCACGGGAAAAACTCTTCCCCCAATCAAAACTTTAATCAATTTGTCGTGATTACTCTACATGTATTTGGAGAAAAAAGAAGGTGGAACAAGTTTGCATAATTTCTCAATAGTCAATACAATTTTACAATTATTCCTCAATTAGGAATCTTTCTCTGAGTCGAATCACATGTGAACACACGCGTCTGCAGAGGCATGCACAGAGGATGTAAAAGTATTTTCAAGTGGATTTACACTGTATGTTGGTGTAAATATGTTACACTACACTTTTTAAACTCTATAGTATGTAGACTTGTTTACACAGGTCACACCCATTTTTACAGCCGTGGCCTGAAGTCGCAAGAGAGGAGGGTTACACAAACAGTAAAACTAGTCATGTATGGCTAGCCATTATATAGCCTCACTTGACTAATTGCAAGTTTATTGGTTTGCTCAAGGGCACCTTGATAGTAAATCTTAAAAGAGCTCATAACCAGATGTTTCCTATGGCCCAAGAACATCACTGTCAGACTATTCTGCCAAATTATGTTCAAAGACAAGGTTTTTTTACTTCTAAAAATAACATCTTAAAAATGTTTTGCTTCTACAACATCTGCACATTGCAAGTCCTACAGGTTTCATGATTCGGAAAACTGAGACCAAAACCAAGAGACAAATGTCCACTGTCTCATGTCGCAGGTCTGGAAGGCTGCTCAGACACAGACAGGACCCAGACTCTGTCTTACTCATAAAAGTAAAACACAGCTACATGGCCATCCAGACAGACAGCACACAACTACCTGCATAGATTCTTAAAATTGGCCGTGGACATAAATCATGAGGTGGCAGAGGGTCAAATATAGACAGAATTCTTAAAGATGCTGGAGTTTTCCAGGTAGATCCTGAGAAAACCTTGTACTTTTTGACCTCAGACAAACAAATATGTACTAATAATATAGCAAAAGATTTTAAGAGTGTTCTTATAAGAGACTTCTTATTTTTGCATCTCTCTTTTTCTTGCTTTTAAAAGGGTTAAAAGACTCAATGGTCATGTTACAAACAACCAGTTAATAATTGATCTTTACTACAGTAAAATAATTCAAAAATATGTATTTTTTTATTTTAAAAAGTTAGATGTTTAAGGGACTTAACTTTTACAAATCATCTGTGAATCCTTCTCATTTCAGTGACTTAAAGATGTGAGTGAAAGGTTTCAGAAGAGTTGTGAAGGTCACATGGCAGACCTTTGAGAGCCAAAATCACATTTATTTTTTTCATTTGCAATTTTTTTAGTTTTAAATGATAAAGACAAATGTATTGCTAGATATTTTATATTTATTCAAAAAAGCTCTACAGTGAAAAAGTTAGGCAAATACTAAACTTTTGACACACACACACAACATCTTCCTGCTACTTTCTTTATTTTATCCCTACTCACTTTTAATGGCCTCATTAATGCTGCAGCCAATCTGGTCAGTTATTACTCTGTTACAGATTTTACAGTGTAAGCTCTGACTTTTTTTAAGTGACACCTGTGTAAGATTTTCCCTTTCTGTGAAAATACACTACCTGATGATTCAATCAACATTTGACTTTAGGGTGAGGTCAACAGTAATCGCTGCTATCACAACTCAGGCTTCATTGACACTAATTCATAAACACATCTGTTTCTTCCATCCAAATAAAGAAGCGATTTTCTGCCCCAAAACTGAATTTCTCCAAAACAGCCTTTGGAGCATGTGTAGGGAAAACTGAGCTTTATAGAAATGCTGGTAGTTATGCAAAATTTCACTGTTAAAAGCAGTTCGCATTCATTTTCCGTGCAGACAAAGAAGTCTGATTTGCTTTTTTCTTTATTGTTCTCTGGTTGTTTTGTGGTGATGCCATAGCTCCAAACTTTAGAAATGGAACTAGTCTACTGTTCCTTCTTTGGAGTTTTTCTGTGGTTAGCTCGTCTCTCCCCTACGCACGCCAAATTGGAGGACAACTGAACCTTTTGGCATTTTAATGTGAACGAAGTTAATTACAGCAATGAGCTGAGACACGTCATGTTGGCAAAAATACACAAACAAAATTTAGCTGTCTTAATGCAAACATAGACTCAGCGTGACTGCACCACTATCAATACTCCACATACAAACTCACAGCCAGTTTACTTTTAGTGACCTCATTGTGTCTCTTCAGCGGCCATAAACACTGAGTGGAGGTTAGTGATTAAAGGTGTCATTTCACCAGGTGACCTTGGAGGTCAAAGGAATGCTGGTTAAATTACCTTGCAGAAGGCCAGACCTATATCGAACGCCCGAGCAAGGTTGATTGAAAAATGGATATTTGCATACAAGACACAGAGTAGGGGCTGTCAGAGCAGCAAACTTAGCTCACTGCTTGGATGTAGGTGGCAATGCTGGGAGGGAGCGAGCTCTCATTAGGCAGAAAAGCGTCATTTTTTGAAGCTCTCTCCTGCTCCATATACACAACAGGGCTGACATTAGTTTGAGAATATAACTAAAAACCTAAATAACTAAAGAAACCTGTGCTGTATGTTTAGAACAAACCGGGCTCTGCTCATAAATAATACATATGATGATAGATTGCTGATGAACTGTCTAATGAAGAGGAAGAGGAGGCAGAGGGGGAGGGCAAGCATGTTTTTTGCTGACGAACAGCAGTTTTTCTTTTTTTTTTAGATTTAAAAACTGAGACCTCGCACACACAGTGCCATGCAAGAATGCTAATGTCCCTGGCATTTTTGAAAGTGCTGTTATCTTCCTGGCACTGCACATTAGCTAGAGATATGGTTTCCTCTGCACTAATTTACCCATATACAGCCAGAGCTCGAGGTTAGAATCAAAACTTAATGGAACTCTAATTTAACCAAAAGTTCACTCCCGTTAGGGAAATTACAGACTGCTAATTAGGGATTACAACCCATTTTATGAATTGCAAATGCCAAATCAGAGGGTTTTACAGATAGTAGATAATTGCGACAAGTATGTTCTTTCAGCAGTCAGGGTTTCTGTTGCCAGAAACGCGGACTAGAGAGCTTCATGTTTACATTACCACAGATCAAATAAAAAAATAGAAGAAAAGAAATGTAGATAATCAAATTCACATCTTTGGCTGAAAAAAAAGAAGCCAAAGCCAAAGATGTGAATTTGATTATCTACAGTCTCTTATTTCAATCACTACCCACAATGTTTTTTAACAGCAGCCAGGGCTCCAAGGGAGTAAACCTCCTGGTATTAGACCAATTTCCACAGGAGGAATCCATCTTCTGCAGTCGCCGCGTGTCACACTAGCTTTTCCCATCATAAACAACGACCTCAGGCTGTATATGTTATTCTCTTCACTACATCATTTAACTCTTAACAATGTGCTCCCCTGTTGTTCTCCCTGCCACCACCCTGTACGTCTATAATCCCTCTGCATCTCTTTGTCATTTGCTATATGGGGAATACCATATTCATTTGATTTGGTTCCTGCCTCAGTGACAGGCCTGTTCTTGGCCTTGTCATCGACTGTCACCTCTGACACAGGCTACCTCGAAAGATAACATGTTTCTTCCTCGCATCATGTGGTAAATGAGCATCACTTTCCCTTCTCCCTCCGTCCTCCTGATCCAACTCTTTTTATTCTCCTTCTTGCTGTAGATCCTTGCGCTGACAGGTGCGGACACAACAGCAACTACAAAATCAGTGAGTGTGTTTGAGTATGTGTGTGAAAAAAAAAGTGAGATTGGGAAATACTAAGAAGACACTAAAATAGACATAGATAAAATAGACACCAGGAGCCCTAGCAAGTAGAGTAGGCAAGACCTCTATCTTCAGGTCAACGGATTTTGATAATGAAAGAAGAACAAAAAGATCCAGAGTCAAAGAAAAATCTTAAATGAGAAAAGTGACATTGTGGCTGTTGATCTTGCCATTGTACTTTATTTCCAGTTGTTGTGGTCATAACAATTGTTTTTCTGAAAATCCTACTATTGGTAATAAATGAAATATGCCATTGATGCAGCTGCCTATTCTCCTTTTTTCCTGGTTTTACAGCAGTGCCGCCAAGCTGCTTGTTCCAATACAGTATACAAGAGCACCAGAAGAAAGCTTGAGGTTTTTAACGATACTCCATTTCCTGACACATCATTAATATTCTCCACAGATGCTACCTTTCCTCTACATAAGAATACTCCACTTCCTTATCCCCACTACCACTCTTGCCTTTACATCTCTGCGCTCCCTTATACTTCTCCATCACTCTTTTTTTTCTAAATGCTTCCCTCCCCCAGCCTCACTTTGTACCTTTTCCTTTTGGTTATTTGTTGTAACTTTTACTACCACTTTCTCTTCCTCTTCCTCTAGGGAAGTGGCACAGAATCCTTTAAGTGCTGCAAAAGCAAATCTATTTATCATAACCATCTATCTCTTACTGTACATATACCTTATGCTATAGTGGAAGACACACTTACACAAACACACAGACTGCAGAGGAAAAGAAAACACTCTCTAATGTGTACTTATACACTGTACTAGAAAGACAAGTGCGTGTGCAGCAAGCAAAAGGATTTCTAAATAATGATGCAATATACAGTATGTGATTCACTCTCTGAATAGCAATAAATTAAAGGGAGGTAAAGGGGCGGCAGTGCCCACTCTCCTCCCACGCACGGCAATGCGGTTGAGTGAAGCAGTCTTCGGGGACTTCCCATTGACTCCACACAAGGTGAGATCGGAGCAGGAACAGCAGGCTGGGTAAAAAAACACTTCAAACAACACGGCAACTAGACAGAGGGTTGCTATTCTGTGAGGCAAATGCAACGAGGAGAAAAGAAAGACAAAACACAGGCATGAGGTAGAGACTGACCAACAGTGACATAGAGAGACAAGACAAGAAGACAGAATCATTACTTTGCTCTCACCAATAATCAATCAAACAAGCATGTATGTGCACACACACACCCAAATAACACAGACAATAAGACATAAAAACTCCTTAAATGCCACCTAATAGCAGCCAGACACACAAACACAGAGTGAGAGAGCACAGCAGGACATTGATATTCTATACACCCACACACAGCATGGTGAGGATCTGGGCTAGTCTCTGTGTGTCTCCCGGTTTTACACACTACGCAAGTCTAGACACATTCTCATGCAGCATTACACAGGTTGTTACCACAAGAAAACAGTATGTAAGCCATTTTCTGACCATTACCAAAGTAAATGTCATGTAAGAAAAGTGGCTTTAACACTATTACAGTCATGAATCCACCATACACCGATGCCTGATGTACATAGCCCAAAGCTACGAAAAAAGCAGCTTAACCAACCAAATAAATACCTTAACGAGCAAAAGCATTGCAGAAGATTGGCACACAGCCAAAGGGAGAATACCCAGTTTTAACAGGCAAGTGAACAGGTAGACATGTCTTCATCTTCCAATCATTAATAGTAAAGCATTTAAAATTTAGTAATAACAAGCAGGGGGCCCATCCCTTAATGTACCCCCTCTAATCAACTCAACGATTAACAATAATAACAGACTGCAGCATGAAGCTGTTTATTTCACTAAAACTAGACACTGATCAAGAGAAGAAACGCAGAAAAAAGAGGGGTAAGGAATCCCCCCCATTGATGGAGGATACCAGTAGTGTTAGATGAGTCACGTATTGTCCATATAAAATCAATGGGTGAGAACACCAGTAGAAAAAAAAATCATGTGTGTGAATACAAAGACATGGTTATGCATGTGCTGTAGCTCATGCATTATCCATAACTGAATTTACACATCAAGGCGGCAAATGAATTCCAAATAGATTTCTGATGCAGACCAACACGAGACCTGATTAAATGATGAGGTGGAAGATATGGAAACATGAATGGAAAGAGTGTGGCGTAGAGTTGTACTCTCATATGCTGACTTTGAATCAGATACTTGGGGTTTGAGTCAGAGCACGCCATTGTGGCAATGACTCCTTTTAAAAACAAAAAAATGACCCATCACTACAGCCTCCCTGCGCTCAGCTGCTCCCCATAAAATCAAATGTAGAATCTAAGCTGTTATCAGGATTCTCATTTTTTAAATTTTAAAGCTGTATCAATATTTATTTTTGTAAGGTAGACAAACTACAAAATGAACATAGTGAGAACTGCCAACTTTTTTTCAACAGGGTAAGTCTGTCAGTCCATAAATAAATCTAGTGTTAGCTGCCTGCAAACATAATTTTCCAGCCTTGTAAGCTGCAGCTACACAGCAGTCCAGTAGTGACCAAGAGCAAACTCTTCCAGATACTAACCCACAGACGGAACATCAGTTGAATTAAATTAATATAATAAATAATCACCTTAATTAGGATCTCTGAACATTCAGGGCTCAGCAGCAACTTGTTCTGCCAGTCTCTGAAACTTTGTTAGTTAAGGTTAGTCCAGCAGCTAAATGGAAACAAAGCTCTTTCAGCAGGATCAGTTTAGACAATAGCTGACATCTTTTGCTTTATTAGATTTTACCCACCAACATATAATGATCAGAATAATAAAAAAGTGCAATCCATATGATTTTATAATTTGTAGAACATTTGCATTTCTTCACGTGATGGAAAACAAATCAGACAAATGTGTTACATGTCTAAAGCAATTATGTCCAATACTGACAAACAATCTTGGCTTAAACAAAGGCCATACTGGTTTATATGTACAGTACATGCCATATTAAATAGTGTATACTGTATAAGAGATGTACAAAAGAACAAAAGCTCATAACTCTATGTGACTAATTCCCTAAGCAGAATATTTAATTACCTCCAAATAAAAAATTTCAGCAGCACAGTGCTCCAGCTTCCTACCAAGAATATACAGCTCCCCGTCCAATCCACTTACAACACACTCTCAAGCTCTAGAGACTTTGCTATCGTATTTTTAACAGTTTCGCTTGAAGATGTACTGATTTAAATGTTCCCTTTAACAATATGAGAGGGATACATTAAGCCATTGGAGGTGTTGGCTGCTGCTGCTGCTAACAGTTCAAATTACTTTCAGTCATTCCGGATGCACAGAGCACTAGAGAGAGATTTCAATTTTCTTCGAATATTCTCATTAAAGAGATGACAGCTGCCAAAGGGTCTCAGACCTTCATATAATTACATCTTCAATAGGAAAAATCTCAATTATAACAGAATACCTAATTATTACGCTGCCCATATTTGAAATTGCCCTCGCATGAAAGAAAAACTGGAGCCATATCATCCACTAAGCTGTGAGGACAGTTTCCACTTCTCGTAACTCCGCCGTTGTTAAGCACCCAAGAGCATTAGAGGGAAGACCTGTCACGGCTCAAGACCTGGAGGGAATGAACAGAGAACAAGATATGACAGAACACAAACATGTGTCCTCACTTGCTGCCTTTTTTATGAAGGCACACTGATAACTCCGAGGGCAACCGTCAGTGCAAAATACCACCCCAACTGCCATAACTCAGAAGAGGCCTTCTGCCTCAATAACAAAACAAATTATTTTGACCAACTGCTGTGGCTGCCATATCGTTTTCCAGGCTATGTAGCGTAACAACGCCCATTTCCCAAATAATCAAACTCCAGTCAGTGACCATCCACCTATCAACATCTTTGATCTTTTACCTACATGGCAGCCATTTCCATTTTAGCAGCAATGTAATTTCCCAGTGGGTAACAGGCACTGCAGCGTAGACTCCCAGTGTAATGTACTGTGGAGCTACCATTCGGAAGTTAGAAAGCCCTCTTTGTAAAAAGCATTTGCATTCAAATCATTGAGTCTGAAATTGGTTCTACCTGTCTGGGATCAGGACCATCTCCTGTGGGTTCTCACTGCCAGTTAAGTGCAGTTTTTATAACCTTGGAACACAATGCTAATGGCACTTGATGGCGTACGAAGGGTCTAACTATGTTTTGCTTTGGACACTGAGGAAAGTAACACTCCCCCTCAGCTGGGGTAGCTTTTAGATGAGTCCCATGGCAGCTTCTCATCGGAGCCCATGAGCACGATGTAATGGCTCAACAAACCTGCCAATTCCTCATGATAATGAAGCAGAGCAGGTTTCAGGTGCTTCAGACGATAAAAAGGAGAAGCGCCAAGATGAGAGACTTTATCCTCATAGAGTAATATTCAGATTGTTTGAATTTCCCTGTGGTTCGTAGCTATTAAATTCCATGTCGATTAGGTGCCCCCTCCTGTGGTTTTATCTGTATCCCCGCCCACCTTTTAATTTAACCCATATTCACTGCACTATGGAGTCAAATTAATGTTTACTAGGAGCAACGGCCCACAATAAACATTACAGTAAATTTGTGCTCTTATCTTTCGTCTTTGCAATTGTTTTCACACACATTTACTTGTCAGTGATGCACATTCTTAATAGCATCGCTAAAATATAAGAAATAAAACAATTAAGTTACAAAACATATGAAACAAAACATTTGGTAAAAATAAGTTTGTATTGGTTTTCTTACTTGAACTATGAATCTGTGAAGTGCATAGAATACAAAAAGGTACATCTGTACCTTATATTTTTCCGAAGCTGCTGCCGCAGCTATACCACGGCCTATACCATGAACCCCAGAGCAATGACTGACAAGGCCGTAATAATCAATTCTCTCTTGCATGCTGTTCCTAGGCAATACCTAATCTGGGCTTCCCGAGCTTAGTTCTGAATGCTTCATGGCAATTTACTGACACCATGAAATCAAATTAAAAATGCATTTGAACATTGATCACCTGATGCACCCAGATTGATCGCTGCTCAAAAAGCAACCTTGTTGTGTTTTTGTTCAGCTAGGGTCTATTCACCTTCCCATGCCACATAAATGTATTGATCTGCACACCCGTTCTTGGATCCATATGAACCATTAAACATCCTTTCAGTGTTTCTCCATCCATTTATGTGACTCATAGCAGATTCCAATGAGCTAAAAATGGCCACAACATGCTACTTAGCAGACCACTAAGCTCTGGGACATCTCTGCAGATCTACAACATAATCAAGCCAGGTGATAATCTAAAATTAACTATCCATTTAACAGTGCTTTTTACGAAATTTTATCTTCTAGAAGCAAGATAAAAGTATAAAGCATTAAAATGTTCACGAACAACTTGAATAGTTAAAGACAGAAATAATTAATCAGAGATTGTGAAATGTGTTTACTTCAAAAACATATAAAAGGTCAGTTTGCACTTTTTGATCACTGATATTCACATATTCTCATTTAACAGAAATGCAACCAGGGAAAAAGCAACATGCTATCCAATGATGTCTGAGACGCTTCTGTGGTACGATCAGTGTGAGAGAACAAATTGAATGCCAGTGAATAAGATGCATTTATATGCAAAATTGCCGAGACAGCCCAGAGATGGAGGTGCAGGCGGACGGACGTGCATGTAATCAGGTGGCAAATTCGCCGTTTGTCTCCTGTATGCTGTGTCTGTGCCATGTTGTGCAGGGCAGAGAGGCAGGTGAATGGCAGATGCTATTGTCTCTGTGCACTGGTCCACACGACTGACCCATCCTGTGTCCATATTAGCACGGATCGCCTCCCATGGGTATCATCTCCTTAGAAAACAGCAGCTAAAGCACATTCGCCCAAATAATTTTACTTCCATATCCGTTAATCCGTCTGTGCTCTCTTTCACCCTTCCTGACCTTTGGCCAATTCAATCAATCTATCACTACTCCTTAAAGCCTGCTTCACTGTCCACGTTTTCCAGCATGTTCTCCTTGCATTCTGCTCAACTCGTTCCTGCAGATATTCCTCATTCTTTGCATCTGTCTCTTTCTCTCCATCTATTTTCTGATTTGTCTTTTCTTCCCTTTTTAGTAACTTTTTTCTTTACGGCAACTAAATATCTACAATTTCCCTGAAAGAAGTCATGGTTCACATCTTCTCCATAGGGAACCACCTCTAAATCCTGCTGGGTCTGCACACTCCCACACAGTCCAACCTAGCAGTTAACAAGCCTGTTGAGTAAGACGGCAAGTCGACTTAACATTGATCACCAGGCCTCTGTACCTCAAACTCTCAGATTTGCTGTTTGTCAAGGTGATCATTTATTTTGTAGTACTATATATGGCGTACCAGGGACTAGATTGTTTTTTCTTCATGTGGTCTAGGGACCTGACAGACACCATTTTAGGTCAAAATCAGAATCATAATGTGTAGCATGAAACCGCTCTAACTCACTAAGGATCAGCCACAAACAGCGAAAGAAGACTTTCATCTTGCTGAGCTGGCAAGAGAATTGCGACTTAGCAGAGAGATGTGTGGTACGTTTTCAAACTCAATTCCCTGCTATTCTTTCCCACGCCTAAACCATAAGCATTAGTAAAGACACAGTATCACTTAGGGAAAGAGTGGGAGAGTGAATGAAAGCTGCGCCATTGTTTTGATCATGCTGAAATGGGGTGCCCAATTACGGAGAGGATTGGCCTGTCTAAACAGTCAGGCCAAACACCTGATGGGAGGAGGTGGCAGGAGCATGGGACGCTGCTTGTGGGTAGGCAAAGGTACCGCAGTGCACCGCTGCTCCTGCGTGCTCTCAAGATGTTCCACATCTCCCTCCTCTAATTGGCAGATGGCCTCAGATGCGAGATGATTTAATGGCCTGGGTGTGTGTTTTTTTTCTGCCTCAGTCAGCCATTAGCAGGGACATCTGTAACAAGTTGGCTAGGTGCGCTGAGAGCTGAAGCTGAGAGCAACACTTTCTAATGGGGGGTAGTGCGGTCATGACAGACTTAGGTAATCAAAGCACTCTGAGCTATTTCTTTGGGTTACGATAATCGAGACATCTCAATTCAAATTGTGTGAGGCAGAAAAAATGCTGCACTAAATTGTCTAATGTTGCTTACCTCGGAAAAGCTGCAAAGAATCACAGTACTGCACAGTATTATTGAGTATTACCACTGTGTGACAATCCCCTTTTGACTTTCAATACACCAGAGCAAGACATTTCTAGCTGAGCGTTATCATAAAGAGCCATTTTCATGGCTTTGGCACAAACAGCTTGGCTTCCAAGTGATCCCATTTCTTGCAGCTGTGCCATAACCATCTGCGCTGAATGCTGTGCTCAAGGGTAAAACATTAAGGCCTCAACCAGAATTTGGCCTTAAAGGTCTCTGTATTCTGGCTCTCTGTTGCAGCCTTCATTTCTAACTGCTCCCTCCTGAGCTTGTCTCTATAACCACAGCTGGATGAGGGTAGGAGCTGCACCATTGAGCAAGTGAGGCCTTCAGCTTGTTCTCTATGCATGAAGACAGAGTGGTAGAGAAACGGTCCTAAGCCTAAGGCCTTTTATAGCTTGATGGCCATCAGTATTCTTGCCATAGCCTCAGAGGATTTGTCTGCTACGTGCAAAGTGGGTCAATTTTTGCATTATTTTAGAGATTTGTATCTCACTGTGGAGAAAGGAGAGGTTTTGCACATGCAGGCATTTAGACCCACACCTGCCCTGTGTCTCTATTGCCCTCCCTTTCTGCTTCTCTCATACACACAGTATTCTGAATTCATTAATGTAATCACACATTTGTCATTTTAACACATAAATGTCAATTTAAAGGGGGAAAAAAAGTGCTAACAGTGTAATGCGCAAATACACTAAACAGCCATACGCATGCTGTGAAAATCATTTTAGACAGAGCACATGCTGGAAGACTAATTACAATTGATAAATAGGACTAATACTGGTTATGACACCCAAAACCTGTGCACTTTTAAAGCGCTTAAATGCAAGTCAGTCTCAGTTAATATACCCCTGCCCTATACATGTCACACTGACGAGATTAACTGCAGTCATAATTCTAAAATAGTTAAATGTGACTCATTCACACGTTAACATTAAGGAGGAAGTGACAGTGTAGCATCACCGTGGCTGCTTTTTCTCCACTGTTTGACTCCAGGAAACCATCAAATATTTGAACTATTCCACATCCCCATACATTTAAATAACTTTCATATCATTTCTAATTCGAATCAACTACTGCATGTGTGCTCTCAGCTGAGTGCCTGGGAGGTGAATGGGGGACCAGGAGCAGATGGGGGGGCGGTAATGAGATGCAGAAGAAAGGGAATTGAGTAGGACAGGCCGGCTGGTCAGAAACAGTAGAAAAATAAGAGAGGGAAGAAAATAACCCAGTATGAGATAGAGAGAGGCGATAGGAGAGACCTGCGTCTGAGGTGAATACAAATGGACAGAGGAGCAACACAGATAGAGAATGAGGAGGAGTGGGGGGCAAAGCATGAGGTTGTGTGAGGAGAAGCTATGAAAGACTGTGAGAAAGATGGATTCACTGTTGGCTAATGAGAAGACAAAGGCAGTAGATTCCACATCGATCTCTGCCCCACAACCAGCTGGCTTTATAGCTCACAGGTGGAGAGGGATAGGATGGCCTGGGGAAGCTTACCTGAGGTAAGCAACCTTAGTGTTGCACGAGGAATAGGAGTCCAAGGATAGGCTCAGGTGTGTGTGTGTGCCTTGTGTGAGGCATGCATACTTATTTATAGTGAGTGTACACACTCCTGCAGATTTAGGAAATGTTGTGTGTGTGTATTATGCATGGGGACAGATGAGATGATAGACAACAGAAAACTGAAAACAAGGTTAATAAAAAGATGTTTGATTATATGAGTCATTATTGTGAAGAAGTAGATGGAATAAATGTGAGACAGGAATAAAATATTTATACAATAACCACTCTGCATGCAGAGTGGAAAGAAGGAAGAGTGAAGAAACGGTTCACCTCCATATGGATGTGCACTACTGTACTGTGATTAAATAATTAGGAAGGAAAGGAGCCTCATATTTACTTCAGAGATGAAACGACTTACGCATTTAATTGGACAGTTGTTGAAAATCATAATCTGATCCCTTATCTTTACACTGAAATGTTAATTTCCTTATTCTGCTCTTCAATGTGCCTTCAGTTGTGGTTACTGCTGGAAACAAAAGAAACACATCTCTGCAGTGGATGGACACTGTCTTGTAAACAAGTTATCAGCACAGGTGCGCATCAACAAAGAGTAACACAAGTTAATTCGCTGTTAACACGGACACGGCTTCGCTACTGCTGCAGAAAGCCACTTACAGTATGTTTGAGCTGTTCCAGTACACCGTATGCCGGTTATTGGCTCTCGACAGGTGCAAGTTTGTAAGCGCCAGCGTGATGAGGCTGAGAGAAAACGTTGTGAGAGCCATAATCCCTCCGGTGCTTGTCCACCCCTGGTTCTCCTCTCTTCCTTCTGCGTCCCCGCTCCTTCTGTCCCAAGCGACGTGTCGTTCACAACATCCCAGCGGCCAAAAAGACCTTTTCAAGTTCCCAGCTACCTTAATGATCAGGGCGACTTCTCAAAGGTTACGTGTTCCTCAACTCAAATCCCATCGCGACGAGACCCATTTGGGCATCTTCACGCGTGCCACGTCTATTTTGACTTCTGTCTCGTGTCCGCTGCGCACTTTCAAGTCACACCTTTTGTTTGGCAAGTCTGCTTTTACTAAGAGCAACAATACACGGGCTACTAGTAATGATAAGGCAAGATAGGCTACCACATTCACAACTGACAGCCGAGGCTGGTGTTTATTGTTCTTAACACAGCTTTAAAGTCGCGTCCAAGCTGGTTCTCCGTTGAAAGGTTTGTGTACCTGCCGCTCCTCTCATCATCATCAGCAGCAGCAGCAGCAGCCACACGCTGCGCACAAAACGCTACAAACCCGCCCTCTGATGGCCGAGATGCGCTCATATGTCCATCTCTGCTGCCGCCCCGCCCCCTCAAAACAAAGCTCCGTGGGCATCGCTGTGTGTCCACTAACAGTGTGGAGAAAATGTTAAGAAAGTAGAGAATAACGTGATCAAGTCTTCATGGGTCATTTTTTTTAGAGTAGCTATTTAGGTTTAAGATTAAGATACGAGTTAGACACAGTTGGTTATGTTTACTCATGTCCTGTCTGCAGGCTGTGTGGTCTATAGGTTGTAGTTCACTGTTTACCTTGGGATTAGACTGGGAGCAGACTGAAACTCTTACCAGCTGTGAAATGACTCATTATCACACATTAATTAAATCATTATCACAGTTAATTATAAGCACATTGATCATTTTTCCATCAACAACAACATAAAACATGGAAGTAGTTTGATACAAATGGCTGACAAAAACAAATGATGGTGGAGAGCGGTAGCCTACTGGGGTCAGTCCACTACTGTGAAAGAGGCCAAGCTATGATTGATAACAGTGGAACATGTGTACAAGCATGGTTAAGATTTAGTCACTGTGAATGCCATAGCCTATGATTCATTTCCTTTGCTTTACAAATATAAAAATATTATATGTTTATTTGTCATTTTTTGGGTTAGTTGGTTTTGTAAGAAATAGTCTATTTTTTAGGCCTTTAGGGTGAGAGATTCAAAAATAGCATTTTATCATATTCACTGTCATAACAGGGGTTATGCTTGAAATTTGGATACAGATTAAGAAAATTAATACCGTCAGTGCAAGGCCATAACAAGTATATTAATAATACATGCCTGCGAGCAGCTCTGTGTGTGTGTGTGTGTAAAACAGTGAAATATAGACCAAGTGGACTGTATGAAAATTTTGAGACTTTAATTAACCTGTTTAATTTCGCCGGTGGTGGTTTAACCACGCTATCTAGCCTAACGGCAGCCCACGGTATTAATGGCTCAGTTAATTCCAAATATTAAGCATTAGCCTCGGTTTGATTAACTCTGCCAATTTCATATCTCATAATAGTGTCCTTTTTGGAGGGGATATCAGTGATATTCACACCCATAAACGTGGTTGTACATGCTGTTGGTGAAACTAGCTGAGAGATCCAAACATTAATCTGAATGACCTCCAATGATGAATGAATGTTCATTACACTTCTTAGCCAAGTCCCTGAAGGTTAAATTCACACTTCTTTGAGTGAGGAAAAGGAGTCGGAGTCAGTTGTAGATCTGCTCTCCACTTTTACCTCTCTTAGCTCTCATTCATACACTGTCTGTCTAGTTAGGTCTCGTTTCCTCTCACTCACTCTCTGCCTCTCTGTTGTTTTTGTCAGTGATGACGCCTCTCTTGAGTGCCCTCCAGGCATGTTGCCGTGGCGACTGGAGTAAAGGGGTGGATGAAAGAGCAAGTACCATCACTTTTTTCTCCCAACTCTCCCTCTCTCTGTCCCACCACCTATCTGTGCGGCTCCACTGGATCACTCGCCTCCACCCGCTCTAACATTTGTCATCCTTTTGTCACCTCACACTCGGGAGGAAAGTGCTGCATATAAGGACGATTTTCCTGCATTTCTTCATAAAATGATGATCTCTCACTTCCTGTTGTGCGCGCCCACCACGCTGTGCCACTGAAAAGGAGATAAAAATGTAGAGAGTGGCATTTAATATGTTTCCTGGACTCATCTCAAACAGCAGAGGTGCAAATGCATATTTATGATATGCTTTGCGTGTGTGTGTATTTTGCACGTGACTGACTGAAACTTCCCATAAGTTATTAAACACATTTGTTCTGTCGACTTTATACCATGTGATGCACTATTTATGTATGCTCATTGCCTCCTGTGGCCTCTGCAACTGCATGGAGTGTAATTTGCTATAGGCATCGTTACACACCGTAGTAACAGTAACCACAGCTAGTTACCTTGACTCTGACTGCTTGTGATTAATTCATAAACAGTAGCTATGGGCATATTGATTATTCAGATAATTTGTTATCATCAATCAGCATCAGCACTTTCATATATCCTTGTTGACTTGATATTGATTTCCTAACTGACTTCATTCCTGGTGTAAGCAATATTACAGTAGAAAATGTGCTATCGTCTCCCTCAGTGGGATTTCTTTATTCTTCCTCCTGGCTTCTATCTGTTCTATCTCTAATTTGCTACACCCATCTGTTCCTCTTTTGCCTACCTCTCGTTTTGGAGTTATCTCTGCTTTAATGTTAATGAATTAAAATGAGGTTGTCTTGATTGGATTTAATGTCCAGTGGCAGTGTCAGTAAACAACGATTTATTTGATTAATCTAGTGAAATGTCAAACTTTGAATATAAAGTAAGTCTGACAAAAATAACAACGGGAGATGAAGCCTTTTGAACTCAGAGCCACAGACAAATAAACATCTCAGCATGAAAGTAACAGTGTGTAAAAACGCATCTCTGGCCTGCCACCCGGCCCAGCAAACTGTAATGACACACAATCACCTCCCTCATCTTCCTTCTTTTGCTTCTTTTGTTTTGTGTAAATCTGCATTTTGAAATCCCTTAACTCTACTATGCCCAACATATATGATAAAGTGAAGGACGGATTGAAAAGTGAGGCACACAAACGTTACACAGTAAGAGGAATAAATAGAGAAAGCCTGAGGGCACAGATAGATTGAGGTTGAGGGTAGGAAGAAATGACAGTGCAAAAATCAAGCGAGAGGAGAGAAGGTTAAAGGAGACTAAAGTATAAATTGAGGAACTAAGGAGTGTGTACAAGGAGGATTGAGGGGGAGACACGGAGGCATTAGCTAAATGGAAGAAAGGCCAACAGTGTTTTTGGTAATGGCATGGTGCTGAGTAGAGTCCTGGCCTAAGCTCCAGGTGGGCCTCCATCGTTTTGTCCCCTCGAGTGTGGTGCTTAACCTGTCTCGCTTCAGTACGTACCCAGCTGTGCAAATAGCTAATGTGATTGTGAAGACATAAGCCCAGGATAATGGCATCTGCCAAGCAATCAAGAACAATGTTCTTCAGCATCAGGCTGTGATGAAAAGGGAGCACCGGGAAACGGATGCTCAGATAAGGGCTGAGCCTTTGGGGAAAGGAGTCGTGTTGGTAAATGGTCATAAAGGACAGAGGATTGGAGGAGCATGGAGATTAACTGTGAGGAAAATCTGTTTAGAGGAACAGCTCAAGATGGAATACCTAAATAATGTTAGGAGTAAAATTGGCATGGGTTAAGGGCAATATTTAATACAGGCATCAAGCAAAAAAAACAAACACGATGCAGCTGATTTTGTTCTTGTTAACAAGTGAAGTTGACAAACTTCACTTCAGGTGACCTAACTTTGGTTTATATATTGAATTCTTTGGTGCATGTTTCCCTGTTTAGTGAATTTTGTTCTAAAACACTGCCTCCACTTCATTTGTTTAAGTCAGAGAGCTGAAGCATCATATTAAGTTCAGAAATACCTGTCATTACATTTTTGCATGGAGGAAAGCCTGTGCATTCTGTCCCACATCACTTACTACCATGCTCAGATGACTGTAAAGGCAGAAACTAAGGCTTCTGATGGGCAGGCCTACGCAGGAGAGGGAGACAGAGTCTGAAATGACAGCAATGTTAGTGAATATGACAAAGATACAGCGGAATAATGCAAATGACTTGGAGTTGTGACAACTTACATTGGAAGCCCATTAGGAGGAGATATATTAAAAGCTAGTTTGAGGGGGAGGAATTGTTAAAGACATAAAAACCCATTCAATCTGCACTGGACGTGTGACTGTTTTCAGACACACTTGAAAAATTGTGAACCTATCGTTAAAGATTTGAAATGAACTAGCACATGTGACAAGTTGTCTAACCATGTCTGAAGGCGAAAGTGGAGCTATTCTGAACGGCAGCTCACAAAACCAGGGTGAAAAGCCTGTCATCATACATTGTAAATATATAAAGTTACAAAAGTAATAGAGCGAAGAAAGAAAAAGAACTTGGGAGACTCTTTTTTTCCCCACACTTTGTCAATTTCTGTGTTGAACTGAGTGTAAGATTGTCAGGTTCACAATCTTACAGAAAATTACAGCCCCTCCAATTCCAATGTGAAAAAGATTTCAGATGCTGTTCAACGATCTGGCAAGCACAGTGGTTGTACTGATCCGTTTATGGGCATCCCTGAAAGGATGGAATACACTTTACCTTGAACATCTACTGCCCCATAATAATTTCCCTTCCTTCGTTTTTATAAACTGTCAACACATAGTAAGGCCGGAGCCACACCCAGTCTCAAATTCACTGACTCCCAGCTCACTCAGTTATTGACTGATACAGCAGCCACACTGTATATTTGAAACTAATCAACTGATTTTTGTGTTTTTGCAGAAATCTCCTATGCTGGACTTGATTGGTCACATGTTTGGTAAATTTCAACAATTAGGATTAGTTCAGACATTGGCCTTTGTCTTTCAAACTAAACGACCATAAACAGTAAGTTGTTACTGTTGTTAATGTGGCTCAGAAGTAGAAAGTATGAGATCAGCCTTGTGCCATGATGGCCTCTGAGAGACTGAGAGGCACATAGAGGGTTAATAAGGTGTAGGGGTGTCGAATGATAGAAAATTATGTTTTGACAGTAAGGAGGTGGTAGGGCATGGAGAACGCCGAGAATAGATGCACTTTCCGTGGCATGGAATATTGAGGAGAGAAGAGAGAAAACAAGAGCCGAGCGGCATGTGTCTGATGAGCAAACAAAAAGTGAAGAACATTATTAGCATGACTGTTATAGGGAAAAAAATATTTTCCACTGCACAGAATCTGCAGGAAGCTGAAACAGAACGGTGCAGGACGTTTGTTTTTTCAGTGCACATCAAGAATCGAGCTTTATTCACTGAGAGAGAGAAAAAAACAACTTTATCACAGACACAGAATTTGCTAAACAACAAACACCAGACTGCAGCAAAATTACTGCTTAAAGAAGGCTGTCTAGTAGTAGTCTCTAAATTTTCTACTCAAACAATGGCAGCAAGTGGATTGACTTGAACAAGCCTCTAATGAGTAGCTTGAATGGCTAAAAGTCAGGAACATGAGACCTTCACTACTCGGGCGTTATTGTGCCACAGAGTTGCTTAAATTCGAATTTTGAACAATAGCGTAGTGTAGAAACTTAAATATTTCATCTGCTGTAATAAGTGTAATACCTAACATAGGATAATAGTTACATATTCTGATTATTTCCAGGTTTACATGAAAATATCACAGCTCCATGATGGCGAAAGCTTAAGTCCAGTTTCTGTTTCAAGCATTGTCGTTTTAAATCCAAACTATAAATAGATACATACATACATAGATACTGGACACCATTTTCTATATGGTTAAAATACGTTTTTCCTCACTTTGGTCTGTTCTTAGTGGAGCTCAGAGGATTGGATTTGTGCAACACAGCAAACAACAGCTGAGTCAATAACCAGGCTCGAATCAGCAGCCTCGACTGACCACAGGACAAGCATCGATTGAGGAAGCAATTAAGTAAGCATCTCAATGTGTTCATAAAGGATTGTTTCTCTCTTCACCTTTTCTTCCTCTTCCTTCCTTTCTATCTATCCTCATTGCTGTCCCATTGTAAGTAAGGTAGTGTCCCTGAAATCCTTTAATGATCGGTAATTGGCTGGAAAGAGGGCGGCATCGGTAAACACAGCTTCCACTCATTGTTACTCTGCAAACTTAATAACACGCTTTGAATAGTAAAAATAAATTTTTGCATCTCATCACCGTGCTTGCCCACAGCTCTAATGAGAAATAATAGATGCAGCACTGCACTGGTAAAGAGAACTGACTGGCAGAGTGAATCAGAGTCAAAAGGCACTGTTAATCATTGCCATCACAGCCGCAGGGGTTGGCTGTATCCTGCATGTACAGGCCCCATGATGCACAAGAAGAGAAGTTATTATTAGTGTAGAAATAACTTGCAATATGCTATAATAGCTTGTACAGTATACTGTATATGTGGCTGGAACTCAGATCATTGTGTGAGCACTTAGCCCTCTCAGCGTTCTTATTCTTTGTCTCTTTATAGAGACTTAGCCCTTGGTTGTCAAACACTGTTAATCCTTACATGCTGCCTCCACTCACCTACCCATCCATCATTCATCCAAAAATATACAGCCATACAAAACCTGCTGCATCTTCGCATCACATCATGACAGCTATTTTTTGACTCCTCTGTAAATGTTAGGTCGAAAGTTCACTTTGAAATAATGGAGCATGTGACCTTTTTCTCTGTGAGCAGAAGATATTGCTCCCGAGGAATTGGAGCATTTTGGATGAGAGGGTGTACAGAGGCGGGGGTGTGGGGTGCAGCAAAGCCCTGAGGGAAAAGGAGAAATGTCACAATCACTACTGGAGCCAGGTCTGGCATGGACATCAACTTTTAGCCTTGTGCACTTTCTGGAAAGGAAAAAATCAACTAACAACAACATTTTTTAATGAGATGACAGGGAAGACAAGCTGAATATGGACGATAGTGACACATCAGTCCATCTAGCTGTTAACTAATGGTTTGAGTATTTATATATTGTCAGCTACAGAGTAAAGTGCAGCCTCATATTCAACACAATACAAGGCACTTATAGGATATTATGTATAACTATGCTGCTGTTTTCACCAAATGGTCTGCAACAAGTCACATTTTCGTATAATTGTACAGGCTTATTATTTTTACACAAACTAATCTCAGACTTTATCAGCATATGGAGTTCACACAATTGTCACAGATGCTCAGCCTTACTCTTAAATATTATTCTTTTTATCATCAGTGTTGGCTTGTAGGATCAACTGTAAGTCGACTCGGAGATTAAACTGGTTTGTAAGCAGGTATTTCTGAGGTCAAGAATCAACTTGACCTTAGAAATAGCTATTCACTAATGATAATGTGTTGGAGTTTACCAGACTTTGACAACATCAGTATCTGAACTCAGAGTCACTCGCTTTGTGCCCAAATTATTTTTCACATTTGCAAACTTTAAATTTCACTCACCTGTGCAGCAGGATGAACGAGAGCAGCTGTAACAGCAGGTTTGTGACCTGACTTCTCTTCTCCACAACAGCTCATCTCGTGAAGATGTCTCTGCTCATATTAGCTCACTTCTGCCTTCGAAAAGCGTGAGTGTGTCTTCGTCTTTTGGCCTGAAATATGTTAGTTACTGAGGTCTAATTGGGTGATTGTGCAGCAGAGTTGGTAAAAATTATCAATCAATTCATTATTATCAGTTTACTTTTTTTACCCTGAGCTATTTTCAGCTCACATTTTCACAACAGTGAAGTTTTTGTAATATATAAATCATAATATGATCACTTTAAATTCAAGATAAATTCTAAAAAGGCAAGATGTGCCCAGCCATTTATTTACACAATTTAAAAAAACTAAATGATAAAATGATTGAGTAAGAAGCTGTTGACTTTTTTTGCCTACCTGAGAGCCAACCTTCTGTTCTCCATTATGCAGCCTGTGGCAACTGACCAAAAGAAGGCACTGCCTTATTTTAAATGGTTATAAACAAAATATCTTGGAAAGTACTTGTGTTTCTGTGTTTGAATAAACTTGGAGGATTAGACATACAGAAACAAAAAAAGCAATCATAAAATTCACACAATTGTGCAGTCTCTCTTATAAGTTGCAAACTGTATCTGGTACATTATGCAGGTACATGTAAACACTAAGAGTTATTCGCAATTACTTACAATTTAACTAAGGTCTGAGAAAATTCCTGCACAGATGTGTGTTTATGGTCTGTGTTTACCTCCCTAAATCAGATCAATCGTTGATTCAAGGGTTAGTCTACTGGGTGAAAAATTAAACCCCGACCAACTGTTCAAAAGGACTTTATTTTGGGTTGTCTTATATCTGTAGAGTATACTATCACAGCAACACATGGCAAGAAGCCCAGAAGGTCTGTACTTGATGCTCAGGATTTCAATCATGAGTCCATCTGACGCTCAGGTCACTCATCCGGTTGGCTTTGGACCAATCCCAGCTTGTGATGCCCAGACAAGCCATCATGAGGTCACTGTGTCAGGTCTGACCATCTTGCACAGCCCTCCGCCTGCAGGGCCGGAGGAGCTGACTGACCTAATTAGCTGTTTGAATAATTGCCCTACTGCCTGGCATGTGGCTGATTTGGATGTATGTGAATGTGTGTGAGTGAGTTTGAGATTTCTGGGTACGTACCAGAGGGAGCGACAAGCTCGACTCAAAGAGAAACATTTTCTGTGCCTTTCATTCATTACTACGGATTAATCCAGGTTGAAACCAAAAATAGGTGCCATTAATGCATTTGCACCTCACTTTTCAACCCACATATGATACTGTATTGTGTGTACCTATAAAGAGCTTTTGCCAAGAAATCTGCCAGAGTGACCTTTAGGACCCTGTTACATCCTGAAAACATTGTAATGAAATTCTACCAATCTACAAAACAGTCTCTTGTGTACTGTTAACAATCACCCTATAAATACAATTAAGTTAAAAAAATGGAAATTGCAGGTAAAAGCAACAAGGCTCTGCTCCATGAAATCAATTTCCATTTATAAATCTCCATTAAATGCTCATGCTTCACTGGTATTCTGGTCCAACCTGAAAACATTAAAAAACCAAGCAACATGCCAGTGCAGTTTTTGTGATAGCGTTCGAAAATGCAACACGGAAATCAGCCACCAGATATCCACGTTATGAGGTCTCACATTTTGTTCTGCTCCTCATTACATTTGAAGACAGTTCATCCAGACTGACCCTATGAACAGCATTCCCAGCTGAGAATCACAAAGCAATATCTGCCTCCATTTGAATCCCTATGCACCATCTTCTCCCCTAACGCCTTTGTGAATGTCAGTATGAGCCGCTGGGGAATCAGCTGATGCTCAGAGAGCTATTTCAGCGAGCCGCACTGTCCGCTGTGCTGTAAGCACTTGTGCAAAGGCCAAGTGCAATGCCTCAGAGGAGTATTGTTAGTCAGTAGTCCAGTGAGGAGGAGTAATGAGCCAAGCAATCAGTGTTACTTGTTCATAGCCCAGTGACACACAGCTGACGTAGTCTCATATGGAGTTATACAAGCCTCATAAGGGCCTTTGTGTGGAGGTAATTTTTTTTAAGGTGAATAAATCCAGCTGCCATCCTGGAAAAACATGTTCTTGTTTCTTTTTCTGTGCTCTCTCATCCAGACGCTTGGACACAGAGGTTGTCATCAGATTTCTAGGTTTTATTTGTGTCTTTGTTGACATCATGACATGTTGAGTTTCTCATATCATGATGACTGTTCCAAACGTTAATTAATTATCTGGAAAATGATTCTATTGCTCAAACTGCAAGAGTAGTAAAGAGAATGGGAGATAACTGAGTGGAATTTAAAAGCCCTGGAGAGGTTTGAAGAGAAACTTGTTTAGCTACATTAATGTTGAACTTTGCTGAGAGAGAGGGGAAAGAGAGATGGAGAAGGTAATAGCGTTCTCTCGATTGAGGATGCCTCATTATTTGTGGTGATGTGAATCGCATCAAAGCAGCTTATTATGATCATCAGTGCTCGATAGTGGAGATGGAGGTGATCCACTCCTGGGCTGAGGGCACAGCCGTAGCGTGCTATTGATTTGGCTCTTAAGAGGTGCTTGTGTTACAAAGGGCATGCATCTCAGTCTTCCATTTAGGTAATTATGCTTTCTATCGCCTTTTGCACACCTCTGTGGCCCATTGAATGAATAAAATTGCAAATAATTAAGTTGCTCTTTATGTGTTTTTCCAGACTACAAGAAACTAAGCAGCTACGTGCCATGTGCATGGTTTTGCAGGTGCTACAAGGACTGAAAGAAATATTCATTGGAGAAAAGCAAATGACTTTATCATAAACTGCAGGCTTATGGTGATTTCACAGCAGCTCCATAAAATTCTAAATTAGCCCTTCAGGTGTTAAAAATTTGAGAGAGCAGTTCAGTTTTACTTTGTGCATGAACTTTATTTGAAGTTATTTAGATTTGGAAAAGTTGTACTGCCATGAAACCCACAGTCTACAATGAATGCATCCAGTCTCACATTACACAGGGTTTTAAACCCTAGACTTGACACAGTGCCCTCTGAACATACACTACTTGTGGTCTTCTTCTACCCTTTTATTCATCATGCCAAGGGCCTTCTCGGAGGACCTGTTTTGTAGAGAACCATTTGGTATTAGCATTTTCAAAAGGGCAATCGAGTCAGCGCGTCAGAAAACAGGGAAAGGTCACCAGGTTTCATGCCGCTTAAAACCTCCACACTCTATCAAGTTCTTGCCTTGCTGCCACAGACCTGCTCATGCCAAATTGAGAGATTGCCTATTTTTCTCCCCAGTGACATTAAGAGGGTCATTTAGCACTATGGCTCCAAAAACCCTTATCGGGCTGAACAAGGTCTTTCCCCCTGAACTGTAGCAGTCAGAAATCAGTGGAATGAAGTAGCAAGATTTCAAACCCCCACAACGGTTTAGGGCTTGGCTGTGACATGACTTGCACTGAACCTCGGGGGTAACACCAGCATGCTGTTTTGGGAAACAGCTGTGGAAAAAGGAGAGTGGTTGCAGGGGGAATTTTCCACGAATTTCTGTACGGCTTTCAGTGAAATTAGCTGCATGTGCATGCCTTGTGCAAGCCATGTGGCAAAGGAAGCAAAGACCCCCACAACGGCTGGTTCTACTGATGTTGGAGATGTGCTTACATGGTTGAGCTAGCTAAGCCTGCAGATCCAGAGGGGACAAAAGGGGTAGCGTGGGGAGGAGAGGCACAGCTCCAGGGAGCAGCGTGAGTCTTGGCTGTGGATAAAAGCGCTGCCTTACAGGCGCCGATATCTCTACGTACCCTGGGGTTGACCTTGGCAAGCCAGCCAGCGCTGCCAACCCATCTGCTTGTTATAGAGATGTAATGGTTAAGGTGGTAAGTGAGGTACTGTATTACACATTTGTTATTAGAAATCTCTTTATAATGTCAAAATCATAACAATGATATTCTCATATCAAGAAGTCTTTTCGATAGTATAAAGAAGACATTTTGACATTGACACCCACCTATTCATCATATTCTCATAGCCAGTTAATTAGCCTAATGTATTTAATCTGTTAATTTGCTGGATAATACAATACTATAAAAGATATATCTTGCAATAGCTGGTGCTAAGTCAAAAATATAACAGATGACATGATACTAGATTTCAACGTGTCACCTCAGGGAAAAGTTAAAAAACACCTACCCCAACAGTGCCACTGCTGCTGGCTCCCAGTGTCTGGAGCTATTTGAAGTCTCCATGGTCTGTTATCGTAGGAAAAAAAAACTGTCCTTCTGGAGTCAGTGGAGATGTTGTAACTCTCTTTCTAAATTCACTCTGAGCTGGCAATTCTGTGCACCAATCAGGGTTTTTGAACATTTAAATCAGGATTTGATGGTAGTTTTGGAGGTTGTTTGGTAACTGTCATCAATTTCATCAAACCAAAAAAAAAGGACTGTGTAATATCAAATTGATCAGAAATACACTGAACATACTGATAATGTTTTAAACAACTGTTGTGCTTGGAAATATAAAAAAATGATAAATCTACATACGTGTAAAAGGCCTATTATCAACAAAAACTAGTCCTGTGTTCCAATAGCAAGTTGTGTTTATCAGTTTAAAAGGCTGTTTGAACCCTTTTGCATTTATGTTAGCACAACTGAAAAAAACTGTGTTGTCATGAAAAGCAAGAGTATTTCTAATTGACCCCAGACCTTTGAACAGATTTTTATGTTATAGACACATACCACATGAGGCCTCCTGAGGCTTCAGTCATATACAGTATTTACAGCTAAACAATACATTTGGATTCTTAAAGTAAAAATCTTCCAGACAGTCTTTCTCTTTATCACATGCATCTGATACCAGACTCCATACAGTCCAGTGTATATTTGAAATGCAAATAAACGCTTTTATTATTCTGGAATTTCATGACACAATCCAGGCACTTTTTATTGACTAATGATTTTTCTCTGCTGCCGCCTGTTGACTCTCAGCTGTTGGTAACGTGTTCTTATGGATGGTAGGGCCAAGATTAATGTAGTGGGTTTTCAGTGGGTTTTAATTTCTCCAAATCAAGCCTCTTGATTAGAAGTGAAAGAGTCACGCATGGCACAACAAAAGAATCTCATTCATGTAGTTTTTATTTTCTCCTCCTGCTTCTCGCCTGGTCCATCATTGCCTCTGTCAGTCGTAAACGACAACTGAATGTGTCTCTCCACCTGCTCCTCTCATCATCAGTATGTTATCATCGCCTGAACACTCTTCCTCCCTCATTGCCTCCTTTCTCTCTCCTCTCCTCTGTCTCATCACCTGTGCTCAACCAGTCTTTCTTCCTCCTTTCCTCTTTCTCTCCATTTTCTCTCCCTTTATGCCTCATCGTCCTTTTTTTGCCTGTGTGAAATGTGGTGAACAGGTAAATAAATCACTAAGCACCTCCGGAGAAGATAACGAGGCAGCAGGGAGTACACTGCTCTCTGCAGATGTGTGCAGATGCTCCGCCTGGGGCCACATGGAAGACAACCATGCCACTTGAAATATATACACCACATATCTGCTATGCCTCTAGAAAAACACATGGACTCTAATTAGATCCAAATACACATATTTTCCACACTGTCTGTATTATTGTAGATTGATTAACATTTGGTGGGACAGTGAAGGTGACAGAGAAAGAGATTGAATTTGTCATATTCAACCTTTTCTTTCATGCTCTCTGAATTCACCACTCTCTCAAAATTATTCATCGTCTCTCAACAGGAATCCAAAGAAGCCAAGAGGGAGGTTAAGAGATGGTAAAAATATGCCCAGGGTGAAATTTCACTCTTGGTGATTTTACATGCAGCAGACACAGAGACAATCACCAACACGCAAAGGCCCAATTACAATTTCTGAAAAGTAGGAAAAAGATACTAAATTGTGACATTAGGGTAATGAAGGGAAAACTTTGCTAATGAGAAAGAGAGACACACAAGTAGAGGGAGAGTTTACTTCCATGCTGGTTTGGTGACAGACAAAGGAGCATAGTTCAAGAACAGTGAAAGACTCAGAAGAGGACTTTTAACTTGCAATTAAATCCCTTCCTTGAAAAAATGATTGTTCTAGCCCTGAGAGAAAAAACGAAACTAGCTTTTCATCATTTAGAGAAAGAAAAGAGGTGGGAAAGATGAGGAGCGAGGAGGGGAGAAACGGCTGCCATCAGAGAGATATTCTCTTACCAAATGACACTAATAAGCAACACAGAGAGCTGAGGAACACAGGGACAAATAGATCGATTGTCCAACCAAATGTTGGGGTGAGGAAAAAGATAAATGAGGGAGGAAATATTATCACTACACATTATACAACACAGAGTTTGCTATGATTGCATTATACAGTTATAATTAATGTTTAGGGTGGGTCTCCAATATGAGGATATGAGGATGTAATTATTTCAGAAAAATTGTGTGTGTGTGTGTGTGTGTGTGTGTGTCTTAGCCAGGCAGAAGTGTATGTGTGTTTTTGTGTGTGACTGCTGTATGTAGAAGTTTATGACATTGAGGAGTTTTCTTCCTGCTGATTAGGCAGGTGAAGTGCTACAGTATATTAGGATTTGCGCAGCTAAATGCTTCATGGCATCCAGACAATGGCTTATTTATTAACACTTCTGCCAACCATTGGCAAAGCAAATGGAAGCTCAATTAAGGCGAATAAATTAGGATTAACGCAGAAATGCAGCGCATTTTCATTTTAATTAAATGTGTTTATTATTTATTTCCTGAGTCGTTGCAGGGGGGAAGCAGGGAGAATCAGACGCCTCACTGGTTCCTTAGATGACAGACTGAAGGAGAGCTACCCAGGTAGGGGTCTGTGTAATCAAAATAGCTGCTGGGTGACACATATTGTGCACTTACGCATTTTATGACAATATGATATGGTTGTCATTAGCTCTGATAGAAATTCACAGAAAATCCTCATCCCACAGTCTGATTTTAAACACATTTACGATGCCTGCAATGCGACAGAGGGAGCCGAATCAACACAGTCCTTCCATTTCATTCTTTTAAAGTTACGCTTGGTGAGGTTTTATGAGCTCCTACACAAATCATATTAGATGAGTTGCCACCAAGTCATTTCTTATATATTGCTGCACCTCATCACATCACCTAGAAGGAGAGAGGGCAAGAAATACCGCAAGGGCCCCACACAGAGCGCCACATTGCTAAACGGCAGAGACACAGCAGAGGGGTGACACGTGTCATGTCATCGATGTCATGGCAGCACATCCCGCTGTCTTGTACGGTACAATCTAACCAGCCCTGGCGTTAGACAGCCTTTTTCTGCCATGCCAACATGGCTTCTTAGAATGGAGGTGCAATGATGAGACATACTAAATCAGTGACATGTTGTAGGCACATGCACAGAGATAGTTTCATTCACCTCACACTAAAATATGGTCCCCAGTTGAATAGACTCAACTGTCATTCTAAGCCTCATTTAGTAGTTTTAATGTAAGTGTAAACACAATACGGTTTTATGCCAGAAATGGTTTAAATTTCACTAAAACCTGAAATACATCACTGTATTAGTGACAGTCTAGCAGCCGCAAAACCACTGTTATCTAAACAGACCAGAATACAATTGTATATGTTGAATTTCATTATGAAGGGAAAACTCTTTTTGCCAGGTTTCACTTTCACAGTTGGTTTCCCCAACTACACACATGAAATAAAAATGAAAATGTGCTGCTAAATTCAGGGAAGTTCACTGAGAAACAGAAAAAAATCTTAAATCTTAAATTAGAGATGAAGACAGCTCATGGGAGGAAAGCAGATACACGATAAAGCAAATTACAATGTTTCATCAAAACATTTTTTAATATGAAATATATTTAAATCAAAACCTTTATTACCATATAACGAGACACCCAAGAATGGATTTTTTTAATTAAGTATTTATTTGCTTTTGATAATGTTGTAAGGTGACAGCCTATATGCACAGTTTGCTTTACCTTCTACACAGTATAGACCCAGAGCGGCACATGGTAATATTACTAGGATGAAAGTAGTATTAGAGCTGGACAGACAGGCAACAGAAGGAGACAGACAAATCATCACAACTGGGGAAAGTTGTCCCCAGTCTTCAGAGAAGAGTGACATTTTAGTGAAATGACCTGAGCGTAACCAATCACTGTTGCTGAAGAAAATCTGTCAGTCACATCAACAGACATAAATAGTCAAGCATCCACCCCGAATGGATGGAATAGGTTAACTGTCTTTTGTGTTTTATTTAGGAGTCGATTTGAAGTGTCAAAGTTAAATCCACATTATGACTTTCATCACAGCTGTCTCACGGCAAGACTAGTAAATGTGTTTTAAACAAGCACGTAGAATTTGAGGAAAAATCAAACTGCAGCTGAGTATATGACTTGAAGCTAGTGGAGGTAGGTTGGTTATTACATAATTACATAAACCATAACCCATTGTTGTGCATTAGCCCCCCTCCACACCTGAACCCTGTAGGAGTAAAACTGTAGCCTCAGCAGCACTTTGCTTTGAGTGGTATAAATACGCCTATACATCCATTGTCTTTTTGGATAGATACAAGCATGAATCAGCTCTCCATTAGACTTTCATGAGGGAGCAGAAAGACAACCCACAGCTTTTATTTCCTTTACATTACCTCTCTGGTCACAAAGGTAGAAGGGTGCTTTGCAGACAATGATATATGGCAAATACCCACACAAATGCATTATCATAAAGAAGAGCCCTACAGTTACTTATCATCAGAGAAACGGAGTTTGGAGCTCTGAGCCAGACAAAGATTGAAGCCCTGAGGTATTGTAAACACCTAGATGAGGAGGCTGTTTGAATGAAACCCATTTGAGTATTGGGGTAAATTAGGTATTAAATCTGTGAAATGAGACTTGCATAGCAAGTCACGTTGACAGCGGCTGGCAATGAAATTAACAAAATAATGAGATTTAGACAAAGGGGGAAAAAAAGGAGAGAAAGGGCAAAAGAACCCAATGGAAAGGATGGAAAGGACAGCCGAAGGAGAAAGCTGAAGAAAGAAAGAAAGAAAGAAAGAAAGAAAGAAAGAAAGAAAGAAAGAAAGAAAGAAAGAAAGAAAGAAAGAAAG
>JAUYWH010000003.1:7378574-7389866 GCA_034779795.1 Ctenopoma multispine
AAAGAAAGAAAGAAAGAAAGAAAGAAAGAAAGAAAGAAAGAAAGAAAGAAAGAAAGAAAGAAAGAAAAGAAAAAGAAAGAAAGAAAAGAAAAAGAAAGAAAGAAAATATTTTTAAAGGAGACGGGAAGGTAGGTGTGTAAAATGAGGCAGTAAATACAGTGAGAGAAAGGGCAAAAAGGGAATCACAAACTGCATTAACAAACACATCTCTATAGTAACCAGCTGGTAATTTCACTAGCTGGAGTGCAGGGAAGGAAGGGAGGGAAAAAGGAGGGCAAACTGGGTCGCCATTTACCAGCATCACTAGATTCAGGGTAGTTAACGGGAGACAGAGCAACATAACACTGGGAAAGGCTGGGAATTAACATTTAAAAATAAGACAGACTCAGAGGGTGTTTAGAATAAAAAAAAAAAAAAGAACAAGAGGAAAATCTTAGAGGGACGTTCACACTTCATCGCTTTTCTTTAAACACAAGCAGAAAACGGGTTGAGCTCCCCAGGGCTCTATAATTCTGTGATTGGTCTGTAGTTTTACCATGCTGGGGGAGTGATTCCATCGTTTCCTTTTACTGTGAACAGCTTCCAGGGTGCTCTGAGCCTCGCTGTGTAAAATCGCAAGCAGTTACATCCCACCTTTACTACGGTGGGCAGGTGATAATGTTGGCAGAGTAAAGACAAAAAGGTGAGAGCGTACATGAAATGTAGAGGTCATTTTTCCTGTATCACTACGTGCTTCACATACTCTACAGAGCTGCAGTAATTTCCTATGTGCATTAACGTTTTAGCTGCACACACTGATTACCACCGTAGTGTGTGTAGTTTGCTCGCCTTTTGCTGTTATTCTTTCATCGTTGAGACTATGCTACCACAGCCATAATATTTTCTAATGAACTGAAACAAACAGCCATTCTCTATTACTGAGACATTACTGGCTCCTTTCTCCTAACCCCGGGGCTCTGTGTCTGTCTCTCTCGCACACACCCATAGGAAAAAAATAATCGACACCATGACGATAGGGGTGGGATCGTATGCAAGACCAGTTTAAACACCCACTTTCATGAATCTCAATAATATGCCTGTATGAAATCCATACACAGCTCCCCTGGCATGCATACAGCAGAGTGTTACATCTGGAGTGTGTGATATACACTTTCATCAAGTTGTCAGCCACGATTCTCAGATGGTGAGAGCAAAAATTTTAATCTACATTCAAATTTATGACATTTTTCAATAACCAGAAGTGTTTGAGCCAAGAGATCAGGCAGTATTCTTTTACTTTCAATCTCTCTTTGCAAAGGTAGAGTAATGATCATCCAGGTAAAGCTCTGCCCCTTGTCGCCCCATCCCTGCCTCTATATCCTCCCCTTCTTCCTCTGTTCTTTCTGTCTTTCTTGACAAGACTGGAGATAATACAGTAGCAAACAACAATAAGACTACGATCTCGGGCAGCCCATGGTGTCACAGGAGACCAAGTATGGAGCCCTCCCAGGGACTAAACTGGGAGCAGATAAATAGCACAGGATGCTTGACTCCTTGGATGCCGCGCAGACTGGAGAATTAATCATAGACAGAGCTGTCGTTTCTTGACTCCTACGGACCAGCT
The DNA here is from genome assembly GCA_034779795.1 of Ctenopoma multispine. Taxonomy (NCBI): domain Eukaryota; kingdom Metazoa; phylum Chordata; class Actinopteri; order Anabantiformes; family Anabantidae; genus Ctenopoma; species Ctenopoma multispine. Next base: position 7,380,178 of record JAUYWH010000003.1, read on the forward strand.
GAGGCCTGTGCGCAGGAGCTGCTCCTTTGTGGTTCTGGCTCTCAACATACACTACATTCACACATACGATGCACATGCCCGCAATGTCGACATCCCAGACGAGATGAGAGATGAATACACAAACGGCAGCACACAGCTTTGTACACAGCTACACAAACAAATGCAGTCACAGTGGTAACAGTAGGCACAGCAGCATTAGTTTTGCCGCACGACTGTCCTTGTGAGCGATGGCAGCGGCATACGGCCTCAGGTGAGAGTTATCTCGCCACTTTACAAACGCTGTGGTGCTGTAATGTGACACCAGCATGGCTAATAACATGCAATTCCCACTCTTTCTTCACAGTTCTACATCGTACGTTTCTGGCTTTCTTGCTTCGACTCTCTCCCCTACTCGTTTAATTGCTCCCCTCACATCTTTTCTCTTTTTGCTCTCTTGTTTCCTATTTGCTGTTTCCTGTTTCGTTCTCTTTCTTTTCCCTTCTACTGTGATTTCTCTTATAGCTGCAGTAGCACAGGAATCGTATTCCACAGGGAATCCTTGAGGCAACATGCAGAGAAATTAATGCCACGACCATATCACACGAGATGTGTATAGACATACAATAGTTAAGATGAGCAGTGTGCAACACACATGCTACTGTAGAGGACTTCTGGGGATTATGCCTGCTACAAAGCATCTGCCTTGTAAATGCCAGTGTAAAAATATACATAATGCACAGAGAGGAGAAGTAAAAACATGAACATTTTTATGTCAAATTTAATGAAACATTGTGTAAACTCAGGAGCATAGGGTGCAGTAGCAGTGTGTTTTTAATGCAGTCTCACAAGGGCGATCAACCCAAGAATTTATTGGTTTATGTTCAGACTACCTGTTTTATTTATTATTTTTATTTGCATAAAGTTTTAACAATTCAGTGATTAAAAGCAGGGTTTCTTCTCAATATGCAGACTGCCAGTTGAGAATCAGATTATGAAACGCACATTTATAACCCTTTATCAGCAAGAGCCTGTAAAGCACTGGAGTTGAAAACAGGAAATTATCTAAAATAGGAGGAGGTGGAAGACCTACCTATAGATCCCAACTAGAATTCATTGCACCTGACAGAAAAAAGTATATGCATTTTATCACTGATAAACAAACACAGCAGGGGTGAGAACAGAAGATGCAAGGCTTCACTATGCTGAAGTCCTGAACAATGTTTCACTGAGACAATGCTGGGCCCCATTCATCTGGCCCCTGCACACAAACCCAGCTGCCAGCGTTTGCCTCTCTGTCTAGGGAGGGCCCAGTCCTATCAGTGGTTTGTCTTAGCTAATCCAGCTAATCCTGACTCTCCCCATGGACACTTTGTGTCTCCTGGCTCCCCTCCTTTGATCCAAAGTTGCAGGAGAAAAAAGCCTCTTGTCTTGTCCACATTTCTTTTTTGCACTACTTCTCCACACACAAATCCAATGGGAGGCAATGGAGAAGTAAGCTTGGCAGTGCAGCTGCCCCCTCTCTCCCTCTCTCATTTCCAAAAATATCCAGGTCCCTAATCCAGCTGGAGATGATGTGAACAGAGCGAGTCCTTTTCCAAGGTGGAATATTGGATTGTGCCTGTTACCAACTGCTGCAGGAAGCAACTTTGTGTGATGAGTAATCAAGACCTGACAGAGAGGATATTCCCTGCTACATCACTGCACAGTTAATGATAAACACTTCAGACTAAAACAAAGACACTGCAAGAGTGATGCCACATATTCACAACAGTCTGGAAAATAAAGAAAACTCTCCTTGAAGACCAAACACTGAGGCAACTGATTGCTGATTGGAGACACTACAGAACGAAAAATATGCATCTTGAATAAACACCAGAGAAATGTCATGTCAGCCACTGGAGTAATTGCTTGTTTGTTACTATGTGGATAGTTGGTTCACCTATTTCTTTTCCACATCTGTGCTAACAAATATAGATCAGGCAGGCTCATATTTCCAGACCATTTTGACAGATGATTTTAATGAGGAGTACTAATCATTATTCAGGGATTAAAGGGCAAAATCTAATTTTATTCATACCTTGAAACTGTAAATCTTTATTTACAGTTTTCCATGCATGCTTGGAATAATTGCATACATTATGGAAAGTGTGTGAACTTTATGTGCGAGTATGCGTATTTGTGAATGCTGTCTTTGTGTTTAAAGGTATATTTGTAAGTGTATTGCTGTACGTGTGTGGGCTTGTGAGGGACAGTGTGTGGGACTGTGTGTTCTGCATGAGATGTCATTCAAGTAGCGCACTGTGAGTGCTGCAAGGCTGCGATAAGCGTAAAGATCTGATTTCATTTCTCAGTATGCCTACCGCTTCAGCTAATTTTCATAATTAATTAAAATGCCGGTAAACATTACATCATGCAGTTGATAAGGTTCCCTGTTGTTCTTCTTGCTTCCCATTAACTGTGAATTATCAGTGTGTGATGCATTTTTCCTCTGTACTTCACTATTGAACTTCAGTGGAGGAATAGTTTGGACCTAATGTTTAACACCACAGTAAACTGATGAAATGTGGCCCCTGTCAACCTGTCAGTCAATATGATGGGACTGAAGCTGGCACCAAAGAATCACCACATGTCTTGTAGCTAACAAATACACACTCATCGACCATGTTGTGCACCGATCAATTTGGATTGGTTTTCTACCCACTGCTTCCTTACCATTAACTTGTAAAAGATTAAAACTTAATATTCCTTCAAGACAGAGAGATATATATATTCACGAATCATGTTGTGTTATTAACAGCTTCCTTCACATCTTTTTATTAATGGGCAGGAGGAGGATGCTTGCGCCCAGTTACACTCTGTACATTTACTGCCAGTCTACAGATGGAGAGAAAGGGTGAGGAGGAGGAGGAGGAGGAGAGATTGTTTTTATTTTACTTTAAAAAAAAATTCCAATTTATGCCCACTATGATCTAAGATCTCATTTACAAGGTAAGACAGCAACTTCATATTGAGTTACTAATAAACCTACAATAAAATAACAAACAATTCATAATAAGTGATGCACAATCCAAGCAAAAAGAAGCAGGAAAGCAAGAAAGACAGGGAGAAGAGGGATGTGAGAGAGGTTTCAAAATGATGTGCTTGCAGCTGCCTGCTGTGAACAAGCCCTCTCAGCATCCAGGTCCTCATTGGTTAGGATGACTTAGAGTGGTGCCACGGGCCCTTCATTCTACTCCACCACCATCCTCCATCTCCGTCTTCTTCCTATTAATCTTTCACTCATATTCCTTCTCTTTCTTCCCCTTCCTCCCACTTCATATCTCTTTTTTTATTTGCTGTTCTCTTCAGCTTCCTCTTCTGAGCCTTTCTGAGCCACTCTTCTTCCCTCTTCTCATCAGCCAAGCGTCCTCTGCACACCTTCTGTTAATTTCTATCGCTCTGTGGCTGTCATTACATTAATCTAGACTGCTCCAATATATATATAGATATATATATATATATCTATATATATATATATATAAACACACATATACAGATACACACACATATATGTATGTATATGTGTGTCTGTGTAATATCACACTTATCACTGTCACTGTAACCGTCTCTTCCTCTCTCTTGCCTCCACACATAGCTCTAGCTGTCAGCATCACCCACCCATAACGGCTGTAGTGTTTGCTTTGGGCTTTCGATGAATAAGCAGGTCTCCTGTTATTCCTCCGTCTCCTCACTGCCCTGTGTGTGGAGTGTCGCTGTCAGGATTACAGCCTTGTAATGAAGAGCAGAGGGAGAGGCACGGACCCGAAGGTTGGGTTAGAACAGTACTCCAGTGGATTAACGCAGCACATAAGTGTTTGGTAGCACAACAGTCCGTGATTTGACAAACTCATTCCCAGGGAAATACTCACTGCGGGTTGCTGCAAAGACAGCAATGATCACAGTGAGCCAGAGTATGATTGGCATATCAGAAAAAACAGATCAATGCCATCAAAAAAGCACAATCTGAATGTTTACATGTTGATATCCCTTCTTATTTCAACAGTGAGTTAGGCTGTAGAACATCAAGCCATCCAGAAAAAGATTACATATCCTGCGGCATGGCGTCTAATTGTTTATAGGCCATATGCTCTCAATAATATTTCATCCATTAGTGGGAATCCCTACAGAGAAAATATCAGGGAAATAAAATGTGTAAATTCCCCTAAGATGTCCTTCACACACACCTAGAGGTGATGGAAAAGATGGCATGGAGCGTTGAAAAGCTCTCGAGTCGCTGAAATCAGGTGTAACCCTAATAAATATGGAGCCACACAGCGCAGAATAACTGTCCACTTTAATTGCACATTTTCCCACAGTAATTGACGGAATAATTAAGACTCAGAGGAGTAACTGAAACCATCTGTGCAGGTAAAGAGAGGATGTCCAAAAGGGGTTATAGGGAAGTGGAGAGAAAGAGAAACAGTAGGAGTAGCTGAGAAGTGAAGAGGAGTGTGTGTATGAGAGAGACAGAACGGGACACGGGGCAGGACTAAGGAGAAAAAGAGAGAGAACACAAGTGCAAATGTGTGCAAAGGACATGAAAAGGAGTGGAAAAGATGAACTCATTAGTTTCTGTGTTATTCACTGTGGAGAAGCTGCTCTGCCAAATTCAATTTCTGCCAAATAGATTTACCCATGATACCAAAAGCTGAGTAAAGTTTCCCTGCAGGTGTGTCTGATTGTATCCATGTGCGTGCACTCTTCAGTAAATCATGAGTGCCCTAATGTGCAACGAGTGCGTGTCTTTGTGTGGCATTTGTGTACATGTACAGTGTGTGTGTGTGTGATGTACAGTTACTTATCGGTCTGTCAACATGATAATTCAATTTAGAGGACAAACACAGGGACACAGCAGACATCACAGAGATATTAAGAAAAAGAAAGGAAGAGAATAAGACACCACCATTACTCTTCTGATGCCTCATCTTCCACACAAATATTTGTTCTTTGTTTAACATAGATACACGCAGGCCATCTGGGGCTTGCATACTACAGCTATAGCAGAACATCATCGGCCTCTTTTTGTGCATGCTAGTATTACAAGTTGTTGGCAGTGGCAGCTGATCATGTCACAACAGACATGCCTGACATCTTGCCTAGCTAAGAAGAAGATGAAAAAGATTTGCAAGTCTCAGCCATGTTACCATGCTTGTTTTCTGTTTTGTTTTTCCTTCTAAGCGCACCCCACTGTGCATCCGTGGCTACATTCCGTGTTTAAGACTGACAACCTATTTGCTAATGACAGGGAAATTCAATTTGTGGCGCACATCAGAGCAGAATGAAACGAGCTCTGCATTTATCCATGAACAGGTAGATGCAGTTAGCTCCATTAGCAGTGGAATAATGCTTGAGCTGTGATTAAGGTCTGTAGCAATAGCAATGTTTAGTGCAGACAAAAAAAAAAGCTGTTGACTTTAGTAGTTTTAGAGAGTATTTACAGTAGATTATCAGCATTTATGTTTGTCCATCCATCTACACTAGCATGATGCTAGTTCCTGAAATGTGCATGTACAATGTTTTGTTGTTGTCGTCTGTGTTTTCAAAGTGCAAACTAAACCCTTTTTACACTACCAGCAGGATTTTTTTGCAAATTTTACTCTACGTTTTGTTTCAAAAAACATTATGAGTGAACTGAGTTTAACGTACAAGAGTTACAGCTGCTAAATGAATACACTTCATTTGTTTTTACATACTACAAAGCACCAGGTCTACTGATATTTGCATAAATGAAAGTGTGAGTTCTGTCTAAAAAAATGAAACAGCACAGGTTAGATGACTGGAAGCACTTTGACACTGAAATATACAAGGAAATAGTGCAAAATTTTGACTGACAAAAATACTTTTAAAAAGTTCTCTGTTTGTAGTTTTCTAAGCCCACCTACGTTATAGTTTTCTAAACCTCACATTAGCCCTAATCAAAACTGTATTCCATGCAACACACTGATTAAAAAGACTCATCCAATTTGTGTCAATTCTTCATAATCCAAATCATACTATTGTCAAATAATCCAGTTTTTGGAGTAGGTACGTAATCTTGGCATTATTCAGGTCCACAGCACATAATCTGCATTTCAGTTTAATGAGACCACATTGATCTATATCCTTTGTCTCTCTCTCTCTCTCTCGCTCTGCCTCCTGGTTCCTTGGATTCTGTTTGCCAGCTCTAGGAGAGAAGACATTAACCCATAATAAAGGCAGGAAGATAGAATCAACAGGGGAGGAAACACATTATAAAAGGATGGGTGGGGAGGTAGTCAACAGGCCTCAGCTCCCAGAACATCAAGGAAATCCCAGGAGGGAAAAAAGAGGAAGGGAGCCATGCCCATGGAGGCCTGCGGGGAGGGCCAGAATATATTACTGTCATCGATGGCACAGCTCCCCAGACTCAAAGGGGTAGAAAGTAGTGTTGAGAGTGAATTGAACGTAAAACAAAACCAATTCTATAGAACTACAAAGTCTTTTAGCTGTCAGTGTGGCTGAGAATGAAGGGGTGGGCTTTGGCGGTATATGCATTTGTGAATGTTTGTGTGTGTGTGTGTATTGGTGGGTGATGGCGGAGTAAAGCTACACACTAGAGGCCTGTAGTCATGAATTAGAATAATGAATGTGATCTCACCCAATAAATTAATGGATGAATATTTGAATATCACTTATTTAAGAGTTTCTGCCTCATTTTTATGTATGTCCAGAAATGCTTTTTCCAAACTCAGCTACAGTATTTGGACATAGACAGAGTTGTTACACTTCTGTCCTAGAGCAAGACTTACAATCTGTACAAGCTCCGGTGATGCTTCTCTAAAGCTTAAAGCAATAGTTTGACATTTTGGAATTACGCTTATTTTTTTGCTTGCCAGGAGTAGCTGAAATTAATCAATATCAATTTCATATCTCTCTATTAAATGTAACCCTATATAGCCAGCAGCCAGTTAGCTTAGCTTCACACAAAGACTGGAAACAAAACAAATGTGGTTGGGGGTGGGGGGGGCTTAATCCATAAAAAAAATACATTTAAAAATGATAAATTGTGGCAGTAGGTTTCTCAAGTCTCTGGTGGTTGCCTTGCAAACGCATGATGAAATAACCAGTGACTGGGACAACACATAAAACCACAACGAGCGTTAGATTAAACACACAAGATATAACATGTTGATTTTAGTTAATATTTGAGGTTCCTGTAGGTATATTTCCTCATGCCAGGCTAGTTTTTTCATTTTTTGTGTTAAGCCAAGGTAACAGACTCCAGACTCCTGCTTCATTTTGAATAGGAGAATGTGATATCCTGCTCTTCATTCAACTCTCTGCAAGAAAGTAAGGGTGCTGAAAATTCTCTGATGTAGAATTTCCATTACATTTAGACCCATAATGGATTGTTTACGAAAAAACGACAAATTAGTGCATCACAACCGATGCATTGGCAGATGTGAACAGATTTTTTCATGCCTTCATCTTGTTCTTCAAAACCTGTCAACTAATGCAACTCAGTTATCAATGTAGCTCGGTCAGTAACTTTTTGGTTGGACATTCAGTGTAGCTTTAAGTCACCTGCCTCAAACAGATGAGGGGCAGAGGTCTTGGAAGCTTGTTTGTTAACCGACTCCACACCTCCTGGTTTTTTTTTTTTCTTCTTTCGTTCTCAAACTTGCAGCCGTCTCCTCCAACCAAAGCTGACTGAAGTGACAGCACTTGAGGCAATTTATCAGATTTCACAGGAGGCTTTATGCAACAATTTTCACATTAGACCTTAGACAGTAGACCTGCAAACAGACTTTGATGTGTAAAATCAGTGGGGTTCCATTTTAAGCCTGCAGTCTGACTATACTGTATAATAGTGTCACATTAGTGTTGATATGACAAGGAGCTATTAAAACTGCCTATCATTCCAGCTTCATATTAACCTACTGATGAAAATGACTGGCTTCAGCCAGCACTTTCCCAGAGAATATGCTTATAATTGTTATTCCTCTCAGCAGGTATTTGAGATATGATATATATAATTTCATTACAAACTCATTTTAAAACTAAAAAGATGAAAGAGGCAGGGCAATTGAAACACTCACATATCCTTGTGCAGCTATTATTAACATAAGAAAAATGAATATAGAACTTGAGATGAATGGGATTAGTGTCTTAACGCTGCTCTTTCAAAGATAAGCTACATCCGACAGTCCCTGCCCTCTTCAGGTTATTAAATTGTCCATTGAGGGCATCCATCTCTTTTGATAATTATGAGCTGCCTGGGAAGATCTTTCTTTAATTTAACTATTACATGTCTCTGAGACAGTCTGAATGTAAAGATATATTTTCTCCTGCTTATGCCTAGTTTTATCTGGCCCAGTTTTCTCCTGACTGCTCCTCTCACATCTAAAAAGCTCCAACGACAGAGGCGGGCTGTGAAGTCTTTAAAGCAGCTCTGAATCTTAAAATGTCTAAAGAAGCAGGGAGCACCAGGAGGAAGAGTGATAGTAAAGAGAGGTAAAGTAAATTAGGAGTGCACTACAAAGAGTGAGATAGGAGTACATAGATAGGGAGATACAAATACAAGAGAAGGAGAGAGAGATGGAGGGAGTTTGGTTGTTCGGCAGTCAGAGCAGAGTGTAGTGACTGTGAAACTGCTTAAATAAACACTGCAAGAGAGCAGGAGGGGTAGAGGGAGGTAGGGAAAGTGAGCGGTTGGGTCCCTCCAAGAAGGGAAAAAATAAAAAACTAAATAAGAAAGAGAGGAGAGTGGACTCGGGCTATTTTTTAGGTGAGGAGAATGAAAACGGTTCTAAGGAGACACTAGACGCTATAGAGTAAAAAAGTAAGGTAGATGATGTGTGTCACTAAAAAAAGGGAAATAAAAAGCCAGAATATGAACCAGACCATAGAATTGGACTCAGAGATGGAGCATTTTTAAAGATGGAGGCAATGAAGGTGAAATAGGGTAGGTATAAAAAGTGACAAAATTGAGGGAAAGATAGCGAGTGGCTGAGGAGAGATAATCGATGAAAACAGAAGCAATGACTGCCAGAAGGGGAAAAATGCCTCAGGGACAGCTTCAGCCTTAACTCACATAATGGTGCTATAACAGAAAAACCTTTTACCTCCAGACCCAGTCATTTCCATATTTACTTCAGCCACGGGTGGCACGATCTGTTATGCGATGAGCTAGTGTCATGACTCCACAGGGATTATACAACCTGTTAAAACCAATTGACATTTACAAAAACAATTGGTAGTTTAACAGAAATTGCTGAAGCCAAGTTCTGAACGTTTCATCCAACAGTTTGTCTCTTTCTAATGGTGAGTTTAAGTGCAAAGATTTCTACACTAGAACGACTGTATTTTATCATAATAAAGAACGGTTTCTTATTTTCATATTCAGCACATAGATTATTACTTTATGGTCAGTTGGTAAGGCAATCATCAACGAACCCCAGGGTTGTTGGTTCGATGCTCGTTTCCCTTAGATATCTAGGCACATGTCGAAATCTCCTGGACGAGACACTGAACCCCATGTATATGCTACACTAGTTATTCAAGTAAGTCACTTTTTTAGTTCTAAGAGAATTTAAATAGTCTTACTAGTAAAAAAACATTAAAGATGCAGTATCTGGGGTCCCTTAGGTCCCTGGGACCAAGGCCCGGTGCTCCCTGGTGCGACCGACTGCCGACGGGGCCTGCGGGGTCGC
>JAUYWH010000003.1:7389966-7450050 GCA_034779795.1 Ctenopoma multispine
TTTTTTTAACATATTAATTTATATAAAGAAAGGCAAACAGTTCATTAAAATGCAGAAACTTTTAAAAAAAAAAAAAAAAAAAAAAAAAAAAGATGCAGTATCTGTAGTACAACATACCATTCTTAAAGGGTTGTATATATTTTGTAACATGTCATTTTAGAATCATAGTTCAGTTGGCTAATGAAGTCAATGTTTTGAACTAATTAGGGAGCTAAATGGGAAAAATGTGGAACTGGAGTCAGGAGTTGATTACATTAGCTAAACTTAGCTTAGCATCAAAACTGGAGACAATGGAAAACATCTGCCCAAAGTAAAAAAAAAAAAATCCCACAATGCAGTGAAAAACTCATTAAGTTAAGCACTTCTACATTAACAGGTTGTTTGAGATGCAGTAGTTACACACAAAACTTCCACTGGATAATCACATTTTAGATGGTGGGTGATTATTTTGCTAGCTGTTTCTCCTGCTTCATGCTTTTATGCCAAGCTGAGCTAATGTTTGTCTTCACACTTAATGCACACACATGAACGTGATACAACATGTATGTGTTTGTATTTCATCTGTATTTAACTCTCTGCAAGGAAGCAAACATATTTCCCAAAACGCTGGACTAGTCCTTTAAAGTCCATCTATCCTACGGTCAGATAATAGGTTTTCTGTACTTGCTGGAAGAATGAAAATAGATGCATCTTCTTTAAGCTAACAAAATACCACAATTTTGCTGCCACCATAACAAGGAAAAACAACATTATTTTGGTATCTTATGAGGAAAGTTTTCTTGTAAGAGAAAATATGTTTATTTTATACCATTACCAAGTTATGGTATTTTAACAAGAACCATTTCTTGCTATAACAAAATATCTATATTATTCAGTAGAGCTCATTAGATGAAAAAGTAATTTCAAAAAAGTATAGTGCAACAACAAAAGAATAAAAGTACAGATAAGTGATTTGTGTGTGTAACTTCTTAAAACTGATATTTGATGCAGTATTTAATTGTGATCATTCTCTCATCTCTTATTCATGTACTAATTTCCTTACTGAGAAGAATCTCAGATATCTGTGTGTAATAAATGTTTGTATATATTTCATTTCTGGCTCACACAAATCTGCAGTGGGTTGAAAACTGTCTTGCAGTGTTTGTTTATACAACACTAATTAGAATCACAAAGGAAAGAGGTTTTTAACACTGTCTCAGTTTGAAATGTTATTTATTTCACACTACGTTATTATAGCTTTAGTGCTTTTCTTATGATGATTAATAAATTATGACTAATACAAAAATGTATGTTAATAATACATCTTTGTTTTGATAATACAAATGAGAGAATTGTATTCACACTTATACACACTCAGTGCTACATCTGTGAGTGTGTGTGTCTTTAGGTGGTCTAGTTTTGGTTGTGCATGTGTGCGTGGGTACTGCTGCTCTGGAGGCCGGTTTCTGTCTGTTGTCTTCGGACCAAAGATCAGCAGCTCAACTGTCACGTTTAGTCCGTCACAGGATCTGCTCTGTCTTACAACAGTGGTGTGAGGTTCAAGCTCTGCTGACGACAGACGGCCCTCCAGTGAGGGCTGCATGTGAGCCAGGAGGAGAGTGACAGGGCCAGGCTGAGAAATGGCAGCTGACACAGGGGTCATGGAGCCAAAGGGCCATGAGGAGACTCACATGGATGGAAAAACCTCAGGCAGGGTGATGGAGGATAACCAGAGGACAGAACAACTTCACTGGGTAGCATTTCCATCTCTCTCATGCTCTCTTGCTTTGTCTTTATGTATTTCTCTCCTCCACAGCTGGCTCTGCCTTCTTCTAACCAACTGCCTTTGTTTTCTGTTTTTTACTTTCCCTCGTTCTCTCTCTCTCTCTCTCTCTCTGCTGCTCGCTCTACTGCTCTGTTGGCTTTAGGCAATGCTGTCCGTTCCCCTCTCTCACTCTGTGATGGAGGGATGGCCTGTGGAGTGAAAAAGCAATGAAGCGATGGAGGCCTTCAACACAGAGAAACACACTCCTTTCTCTTTTTTGGTATTTTTGCAACCCTAAAACAGTTATGCAAATAATCCTTTATTGTCTGTCTGTCAATCTTCAGAACATCACAGCTGATGTTTTCATGGTTCCTCTGTTGGTAACTAGGGAGATAGAGATGGATTTGATTGCATTTGCCTTGGTTGTGGTCTCTCCGGAGTTTAAAAGAATTTTGTTTGTGGTGGTCACAGCAATGAAATGTCTCACCAAAAATAATGTCTAGATTAGAAATTTCAGTTATCCTAAGGCTATGATGTTGCCTAGAAACTACTGCTACTATTACTAGTAAAAGAGACATAATTTTGGCCAGGATTATATTCGGTTAGAACATTATTTTCTATATTCTTACACTGCATAGAAGTCATAAAGTTGGGAGAACAAAGTGTAAGACATCTGTACCCAAGACCTGGGCTCTCATCCTGAGTTCATTGTGTAGTTTTGCTTAAACTAGAGAAGTAAAAACTCTGGTCTATGTTGATAAAAGACCAAATTTTTTCCAATTCCTTAACACCAAGCTTGTGGGGTTCCTAAACATAACCACAACATGCTTTATGGAGTATGTTGTATTTCAAGAGTAGAGTACTAACTCTACTAAGCAGACACTAATCAGCAGTGAATCTGTACAAACAAAACAAAACTCAGCATGGTTTTAATGAGAAAAAATGTTTTTTGATTGTGAGTGAATTAAGTGAACTGATACGTGTGTGCCTATTACATGTGCGTTTATACCACCTGTGTATTTTGCATGGTGTTTGTATGTGTGTTATTCACACATTAACCCCTGCACTCTTTAGCATGCTTCGTTATCTCCTCACACACCTTAATGAGCCAGTTCTCTGGGATCGGACCAATTAGTCTCAGTAATCTGGTCAATTTAGCCATTCTGCTGTCTCCTCAGGGTTTTCACCTCCTGGAAATCACGCTAACACTAAGAAGGAGGAGGCGCAGAGAGGTTTGTGTATACGTGGCTGGGTGGGGGTGGTGGCAGGAGTGCTGGGGGAAGCTATCGGCTGTTCGATATCATAATGGTCCATTACAGCTCCGAAAGCTCCCAATGCGCCGTGGCTAGCTACACCTGAGGTCAGACAGAGTATCATTTAGCTGTGATAGAAGCGTCTGTGCTTAGAGCAGAGGGCCTCTCTCTCGCTCCCTTTCCCATAGGCATTATCGTTTAATTGCAGGTGTAGCGGGTACACAGGGTTAGCAAGGGTTATCCGTAATGTGAAGCAGTGTGGTTAAAACCATGTATCACCGTCACTCTTTTCTCCATTAGACTGAACCAAGCATCAGAGTATCGATCTTCAAGCCTCATTTACATCCAATAGGCTACACAATTATCAAAGCTTTAATGAAGATTTTAAATCTGTATCTGAATTTGATGTAACCTCAACATCAAGATGTGTGGCCCATTGCCTTATGCACCTTTTTCATGACACTTGCTCAACCACTGACTCATTATACGGTGACATGTTTGCAGCTAGCGTAGCTTCAATCTAGCATAATTAGCTCCCACCTATAATTAAGGAACCTCTCATGGCACTTCACTATCTGATTGTTTTTGCTGTGCTGTGTTATTAACTTTGCAGGGGGAAAAAAAAAATCTTCCCAGCTTCTGTTTCTCAGCTGATTGTCTCTTTAGTAAGGGGCGCTCACTTAAAGTTAAATGATTCCTGTGTAAAATTGTAATTCTTTATTGTACTTGTTTGTGGTAACTTACTTTTTTTTTTACCCTCTTTACAGATTAAAAGGAGAAACACGGTGTATAAAAGTGTTAGGTCTGATCTGAATAAAGGTAAAAAAGGTCTAAAGGTATACATAATTCAGTGATGTTACTATTTAAATCTCTTTTGGCCAGTTGTTGTTCTGACACATCATCTTTCACTTGGCTGCTTTATAAGTCTGCATAAATGACTCTCTTTATCAAACTATACAGTGGCAAAATAAGCAGTTAATTGAGATACAGAGTGTTTGTCTTGGACTGAATACACTAACATCATATTGATTGCAAGGCCTTGTTTATGTCACATTTGACTGAGCATGATCAATTCTGTCCTGGCACTTTGATTGATCACCAATATGCTGTCACAAGTATTGACTGAGGCTGTGGTTAGAATAATGCCACCATCCTAAATGGGGTGGATGAAGAAGAACATGCTGAGCTGGCCTGATTTGTTTTTTGATAGTCCTTTGTCCCACTGGAGTCTCAATCTGTTTCTTTTTCTTCTCAGTTTTAGTTATTGCACTGCTTTTCCAGAATCCCCTTATTTGTGAATTTTTGTGCACACCATCTCTTCCTCGCAAATTCAGTCCAATAAAACTTCCCTTTTCTCTCCCTCTTGGCCTCGGTGTATCCCTTTCACACACAAACACACACCTTCCTCTCTGTCATGCTCATTATCCCTTCTTCCCCAACTTCTTGACTTGTCATTTTTCCAAAGCCTCTCCCAGATCTCCTCTGTGCATCTGTGAATTGTCTCTTTCTGTAGCTGTGCCCCTGTACAGCCAGACTCTTCACTCCATCCATCTCTGTCTCTCTCCTGCCTCTCCCCACTCCCCTCATCCATCTCTCCTGCTCCCTTATTCATATCCTCTGAGCTTTCTTTCCTCTCCTCTTTGTTGCATGTGATGGCAACCAAGTTTCTCCTTGACCCTTGAGTAAAACCACACTCACATCACAGTGAAATATGTCAATACATAATCATTTTTTAGGAAGAAATGTGTTTTTTATTGTTACATTATGGGATTTTGGGATTTGATCGTTAGTATGGTCGGCCATTGATGTTGGGCAAAAATCCCTGGTTCGCAGTTGGTGTTCTAGTTCATCCCAAAGGTGTTGAATGAGATCAAGGTCAGGGTTCTGTGCAGACCAATGAAGTTTTCCACACCAGACTTGCTTTGCTTGAGGGCACTGTCATGTTGAAACAAGAAATTGTCCTTCCCAAAGTGTGGCCACAGAAATTGTGTCTGCCGGACAATTCCTGGGATTGTTTCTAGTTTTTATGCTAAGATAAGCTGAAAATCTCCTCAGACTACTCAGGAGTCTGGTCGGAAATCAAACTCATGCTTTTGTTGTTGAATATTGTATAGTTCAACATACAAGAGTAAGTAAAACTAAAATAAGATGTAACATGTTCAGTACTTGGTTACACATGTGTGATAAATACATACACAACAACCTGCTCATATATTCGTACAGCCAAGCAGATAAAAGTCCAGTCATTGCTCCTGCATTTCTTCTCCTCCCTCTTATGTCTGTCTCCTATTTCTCTCACGTTTCCTCCTTCCCTCCCTCCCTCTCCACAGTGCAGGGCCAATTAGAGAACATCTCTTGTTCCTTCTTGGCTCAAACAAGACACTCTCCAGGGCCGCTAATTAAACACAAACTTTCTCTTTCAATCTCTCCCTTTCTCTCCTCGGTCTCTCTCTCCCTGCACTGTCACCTTTTTCCATCTGCTTCAGATCCCCTCTTCCACCCTCTCTTCTTCTCTGCAACCTCTTTCTATCAATTCACTCATACTTTCCCTCTATTCACGACTCTCGCCTGGCTCTTCATCCCTCGCCCTCTTTGCCTATTTGTCACGGTAGAGGTTTGATATTCACATTGGGACAGTCTTCAGAGTCAATCTGTACAAAGCACTGGACTTGTTATTCTCTTCTGCTAGTGTTAACCGTGCACCCTGTGACCTCAGCCATGTACACTTTAAGAGAATGTCCAGATCTGACAGCGTTGCTCCTTTTTAACAAAGCTCCTCCACAACTACTGTTGCTCATTGTCCACAGCTGAGCCCACTGATGCTGACAACAAGCCCTGTTAATGGGCTAGTCATAGTTACTCCCTGTTGTCCTGCTTTTTCTCTCAGTCTTCTTTTTTCTTTTCACCCCCATCACTTCTTGCGAGGGCACAATATGAAGAAAATATATGCAGCTTAATTGAAACATTCACCTGGCTTGGCAACTTGTCAGGCAGTCTCCAGTACATGTCAATTTTGGCAAAAGAAAAATAGAAGAAATCTGTCATTGCCATATTTTTATATGATGGGTTTCTTCCAAGAAATTTGATTAGTCAAAGATTTAATCCAGCTGCGGTGTTTATTGCCATTAAGCGTGCCTATTTGTTCTCCTTTTTTTGGCTCCTGTGCAGACTTATGTAATAACCAGGGAACTGGTTAGCAATCTTTCTTGTTTTTTCCTCTCTTCCTCTTCTATCTATACAACTTTGAAGGAAACTTCACACAACAAAAATGTTTTGTTTTTGCATCATTTTCATACCGTCTATAACAAGAAAGAACACCCCACTGAGCATTATTTCTGTGTTAGAGGCTCCCTTGATGGCCTCCATAAAAGGAAAAAAAATATCTTACAAGCAAATCTTTCATTTACAAGGCAAAACAGGAGCAACAAGAGAATCCTGCCAACTGATATAGGAGCAGCTGTAGATGCTCATTCTCATGCATGTGCCGCAAACTAGTTTCTTGTTTTGGATTGATGGCAGCAGTCATGATTTGTAGGGTTGGACTACCTCCAGAAAACATAACAAATCTGAATACACTGATGAGGTGATATCCATCTTTTGGCCAATCACGTGCTGGTTACACTACGTAAATCTGCAACAAATGAGAAAAAGAAGCTAAAGACAGAAAAGTGGCTTCAAATAAAAAAATGAAGGTATAGTTGTGGCTGAAGAGGATGTCATTAATTTAGCAGGAAAACCAAACTATTGGACAAACTGAATTACTGACCTGATGATGAAGCTAGAAAAAAAGATTATTATCCGCTATGAGTGTCTGTGCCAAACTTCATGGTAATTCATCAAATAGCTATTGAGCTATTTCAGTCTGGACCAAAGTGATGGACTAGCTGACCGTCAAAGCAACTGACAGATGAACATTACCATCCCTGGAGTCATGCTGCAAGCAAAGGTAAAAATACTGGAAACCACTGATGAATAAATAAAAATCAACATTGAATTTATTAAATTTAGAGATATGATTTTATTGTTGTTTTCTTATCATGGTCACTGACTGCAGTTGTATTTACCACTGCATCATTAGTTATAGAAATGTCAGTGACATCCAGTTGATATACACATCCCAGAGGGCTCAGAGTGCAGGGTGAAAGAGATTGTTCTTGGTCTCACTTTGTCAACAATTGATTGATAAGAGGTTTTGTTTTCACGACGCCACACAGATCACCCAACTCCCTCTCCCTCATTCAATCGCCGGCCCCTGAAGCAAAACTAATCCTAACTAAATTCCCAGGATTCCTCCCATCTCCCATCCCACTCCTTTTTCTCTCTCTCCTCCATGTTCTGTCATTCCTGAAGTGGCACTAATCCTCCCTCCTCTACTCTTTTTCATCTCCTCTTTCCTCCTCTCCGTGTTTTTATGATCTGTCGTTACCAGAGCAAAACTAATCTCCCCCCCTCCATCTCTTCCCATGGTGGCTCGAGTGCTTCTTGTCCACTCCTCATCAATTCTTACGCACCCTCCCTCCTTCCTACTCCGACTCCCACTTCTACCCTCTGACATCAAACTGTTATTCACCTCAGACCATAACTGTATTTACCTCTCTCCCTCCCCACCACAGGATATCTCTCCTACTCTCTACAGGCAAAGTTATATTGACAGCCAACCCTTTGGAGAAAAGACTCACATCTGAAAGCATGTATGTGCCGTAGCAGTGCAGTATGAATAAAGGCAGAGGCAAAGATTTTTCCCAGACATACCTGCAGCCTTGCTGGATTCAGACATCCTTTGACGACTCATTCAAATACTGACATACACTCATGAGTCCTGACATACAGTATACACACACACACGCTCAGACAGCTACACACACAAATACTTGTATATATTTGGATTGAAAGAGGCGCTGCAATTTGAGCTGTATCTCAGAGTCCATGAAGGGAGAGTGGACACAGAGAGCATGAGGCTGTCAGCTCATTCTTCACAACTTTGCCTCAAATGTGTATATCTGCTGCAGCCGCATAATTACAAAGTTATCAGAGCCTTTCTCAGGTCCTCAGCTACCGACAGCATTTGAAAAGACCCCAATTAACCAATTATCTTTAAAGGTAGGGCCTAATTCAGTCATTTGAGCTCCAAAGAAGCATTGAGAAGGAGACCACAGTGGCTGACAGCCAATTCAGAAAGCAGGGCTAAAAGCATTAAGGCTCAGATAAAAATGGAGGGGGCTTGTCATCATGTAACGCTCTAAAAAACTGTAAAAGCAGCTCCGAAATATCAGACTCTTGTCAGAAAAGATTACAGTTTTAACATGCATGTTGTGGGCATTCTTGCCACTTTATCACACGTCCATTTTTCCATATGGTTTTCATAACACCAGAGCTCTTACTGGTGGAGTTCATTCACATTAATTCAAATGCCAGTAACAGTACAGTACTGGGCACTGTTTTGGCCAACAACTAAATAAAATGCCCTTTCTGCAGCATGTCACTTTTTACCTCTGCTGTTTAACAGTGGCTAAATGCTACTGTCATTTTTACAATTAGTTTCTCACACTTTCACATTCTGTCTTTGTCACTCTCACTGATGTGAGAAGTAATCCGCCTAAACACTGGCCTCTCGCAGGAATGATTCTCACAAATCACCACACCACTTTCACAATTCTACATCTTATGAATCAAAAGCAGAAATTGTTGAAAATGGATGCATTTTTTTATTTCCATCTGCCAGTTCTGCTTCGTCTAATGACACATGTGATAATTTGTACTTTCAAATCAGTTTTTCACATCTTCAGTGTGCATATTTTGGCTTTTCTGCTCCCTTGTTTGATCAGTCAAGCCCAGTACATAAATGTTGTCTGTAAGAACACAGTGTTGTGGTGGTCTGTTTTGTTATGGCCAAGGCTTTCTGTGTGTCTCTACGGTTGTATCAATCTCAGTTTTATACTGTTTGTCAATGTGTCTGCTTCTGGGGCAAAGTAAAATGATAGACAACTTGACTATCTTCTCCGACTTGAGTTTACAATATACTGTACTTAAATGGGAAGGAGAGGACAATTGCAGTTCTGGCTTTTTTAACTTCCTGGTATAGTGTTACATTATATTATACGTATACTAACTCTACTACAGATTAAAGAGAGACTAACAATGTATATGTTGCTGTTGGGTGTAGAACTAGAGCCATGCTGAAAGTCTTTTCATTTCAGCAACAGCGTTCTGGCTCATTCTGACAATAATCAACACAATGATAGCCAGACATATTGTGATGCATTATTCATTTTTGTCTGTGTCTGATTACCCGCTACCATTTGACAACCATCACACTCAAATGTGTTTGGATTACAAGCAGTGAGAAGTGAAAAGGGGGAAATGGCTCATATATTGCCCATCTATCATGCAAAGAGGGTCTTTTTCAGCAGCAAAGGAAGAGAAGTAAACATCCACTGACTCCCTGGGGGTATAGTTCATAAACACTAAGCTCTAGTTTGACACAATGTCTATCCTGAGGGAGGATAATTAGCCTCATGAGTGGTCAATAAGTCAGACAGTGCTCCATAATCCACAAAGATAAATCCACAGTGCCAAGACGATTCATAATGTTTGAGTTGTGTGGGGTCATTTAACCATTTTCATTGATTACTGTCATTTTGGAACTGTGTTCCCGTCAAGGGGCTTGAATAAAGAGGCTACTCAAGACTCAACATGCTAATCAATAGTGCAGTCTCCAGGTCCAGACGGAATCTCACACATCAAGGCCATGTGGAAGTCCTCCCAGCTCTCCTCCAGCTGGATCAATAAGCCATGCACACACGCATTCACATGCACTCCATTTGCTCCCAACCTCCCATCAACAGGTGCAGTTTAATATGCCTCATTTATACGAGTGAGTCATTGAATCAGCCCAGATTGCGTTGCCTTGTTCTACATAAAGAGAGCAGTCAGACGCTTCGACCGCCACTCACAGGTGCAAGAAATATACTAATGTTTAAAAGACCCCTAAAGGATCTGCCAAGGTTGAAAATAAAGATAAAGTGCTCGCTCGATTCTAAAATTGATTTATAACCTACATCTCACAAAGAGCTCTTGAAAATACATGAGCCGGTGCGACAGTATTTAAGGCTGATTTCATTTTAAGCCATATTCCCTTTGAATAGAGTCTCAGGATGTAATCCAAAAATCTGGTTGGATAATATTCCTGTCAAGCTTAAATCTACCTCCAGGGAATGATGGAGAAGAAACTAAAATAGTCTCAAATACAGCATTGTGTGTTTACAGTGCAGCAAGGATACACAGCTTGACCCCTGCTACTCTTCTTGATAGACATCACTGATTTGTAGGACTCCGTGTGCCACTAGCGATCCTAACAGACCAGCTCATGAAAGAAGTCTCACTGACAATCTCAATATCTTTTGCAATAAGCCAACTCATACAACAGGTCTTACACAAAAACACATTGAGCAAACTCTGCAATGTTCGATCAATACAACAGGTCAGGGAACAAACATCTTAAAATCAGTATCGCCAAAGGTGCCGAATTCGCTTCTCTAACTAGATCAATGTGCGAGCAGCTGACTCCATTACAGGACCTTTTTTCAACAGGAGTGATTGGTTGAGGTGGATGAATTAGTGCTGGCTCAGGCTTCAACCTCTTGCAGTAGGTTTCTGCACTTAAGTGGATGAAGTCATTTAAGATCTTACTACTTGTTCACATACTAAGCTTTGAACAATGTTCAGTGAAAACAAAGACAGGATGAGGATATTTCAGCATGGATGGATTACTGAACTGACCTACTGGGCACAGGCCCAAGAGCTGGAGAGGTCAGAGGACACGTGGACCAAAACCTCTTTACAAAGTGATAACACTTCTTGTTTGAAGGTCACAAAGCTCAATTAAAAATTATAAATACAATGTCGTTTTATATGGAATGTGTAAAGAGTAAAAGTACACAATTCAGGACATTTTAAACAGTGTCAGTGACCTTCCTCAAAGGTTTTTGTGGTCATGTCTTTCTCTTGATTTTATGACACTTCCATGGTTCAACAACACTGATGCTGTGTTAAACTGTTCCTTGGAAGTTTAATTTATGTCCTCATTTAGTCTTGCAGCATTAATTCTCTATAAAATCTAAACTATTAAACACTACACTGAACCTATGATTAATTTTAATCATGTCTGAGAACAAATTGGGGATAAAAATAGGTCTGAAATTTGACCAGTGCTTACTTTAATGAGGTGATACAGTTTATAAGTAGATTTATTATATTTATGTGAGACAATTGTCTTATAACATGACTGACACCATATTAGATAAACTACTCTGTCATTATTGAAACTTTTCTTGTCATGTGACATGTGGACACTTTTGAAAACAGTTCATCATTACACTAAATTATACATTAAGTAAATTTGAATAATACATTGCGTTACTAAAACATTATAGTGTACACAGTATTTAAGGAGCCTGGTTATGTAAAATGTAGCAGAGGAGCCAATAAGCTGTCACAATGAGTGACACCAACATTTTTTCTTATTCGTGGGGAAAAAATGCCTTGTAAGGATCTCACAATGGAGACCAAGTCATTTTGTCTTCTATAATGTGCTCAGCAGTGTGTTTTTTCCTTTAGACAGATCCCACCAGGAGCTTTAATTTAATATATGACACTAATTTTTGCCAGAATTACCCTTCTGGCACCAAGGTCTCATGTCATGTGTCTTAGGGGGGTGAGGGGGGCGTCATTTCATATTTTCATTTTCCCTGACAGTACCAGTCCGAGGCGAATCGGTAAATCACATTAACTAAATTATACATTTATGAAATGTATTATTCACAGATTAATTTCTCACAGACAGTTTGTTGTTTCAATGAGTATTAACCTTAGAATGAATTGCTGTTTTTTGTATACTTTGATAGATGAGTCTTATAAATTATTTCATGCTGTTCTAAAATTCATTTTTAGAATAGGATTCTCTGGACAGTCTAATGGAGCAATTTGGGGCTCTTTGTTCCATCAGCCATCTTTCAAATAGCGGCTCTCTCTTCTCTCGCGCTCTATATCAAACTTCTTCCTTTTAAGAGGCGTCCCGCTGTGCCGATGACACCCAGACATAAATACCCCTTCTCGCCAGAGCACTTCCCATCTCTCCGTCTGACCTTCTTTCTCTGCCAATGTCTTTCTCTCTGACTCTCCCTTTTTGTATTTCTTTTCCATTCACATCACTCCTCTATCTGCTTCTGTAAAAATTTACCTTTTGCCCTGCTTGTCTTTGGATCTCACCTTTTTCAGTGTCAAATTTCCCTCCCTCATTACCCTACTTTGGTCCATAACTGAACACATCTTCACGCCCTCCATCACACTTACCTCTCACTGCTTTTTATTTTACATTAAATTATTCATATACCTGACTAAATTTAAAAACACGTCAAAGGTCTTTCTGGAAGTTTTCTTTACCGCATAGCGGTGCAGCATAAAATTCCCAAAATGGAACAGCACTGTAGAGCCAAACAATGACTCTTTGTCATGCTGTATAAATGTTCATCATGTAATACTCAGTGCAAACCTAGAACTTACAGGAGTACTAGTAGTCACTTTTCAGGCCTCCCAATCACACAGCGATAACATGAAGTTTCTGGGTATCAAGCTAGAGGTAGAGCAAGATTTCAAAATCAATCCACTCAGCTCTGTTCTAATCTTCTATTAAGGGAACACAATAAACACAAAACCTACTAGAAATAATTGGCCACTGATTGCTTAGAAGGGCCTTGCACAAAATCGTTAACAAGGGGAAATCTCCATAGTTTCTCTTTCATGTTCATCAGTAAAAAAAACAAAAAAACACTTCAAATACCTTGATAATCAATGTAAACTTCTACCTCACTGTGTTATGCTTCTGAAACAAATAAGATTACTATCAGCGATTTCTAATTTGAGATTTGTATGTGTATTGATGTGCTGTGAATCACTTTTACCTGTCACAATTCACAGCCTCACACCAACTTTGTCAGTAAACTAACTTGTTTGTTTACTATATTATATCATGTGAATGACTTTGCAAGGAGTGTAAAGGAGCACAAAGTTGATTCTGTGAAAAGAAATATCTACTTATTTACAGCCCTGTACGCATAGACTTATTTAATTTTTATTAGATTTAATCTGATCCTTAAAGTGACAACATATCCCCCAAGATACAGACCTTTGCTGACATTAAGAATATGATTTAAATAATTTTTCAACATGAACACATCCTATAATCTTAAAAAAAAATATTTTGGACAAAAATGACATTTCAGAAGTGTTAAACATGACAATGAATGAATTAGGAGATAATCCAAACCTTATTAGATCAAAACCAAAATTATTAGATGAAACCCTAAATTTAACCACTCAGTCTGCCCCTGACATTTTTGTTCAGACATTTCTTTGAACATTACTAAAGTAATGTGACAGTAATTTTAGTAATACCGAGGTGAACAACATTAACAGATTTGTAATGAAGGGTCATTGACTATTTGCTGACATATCCTGGCAATTCTGTGAAAATGGATACTGATTTAGCTACAGCGTTTACCTAGATGTTTCCAACAGGAACCAATTTTCAGCATGATTCACAGATACCTCTGGCAGACACTCAAGCTTTTTCCCCACGCACCAAGCATCCTGCTCTGCCCACCACACATCTCTGGATCTCAGCAGGAGGCATAGATTGCTGACCATCTCTGCCTAGTGATTACCTAGGCAACATTTTCCAGAAATTGTCAAATCTCCCCATGCCTCACAAAACATTTTCTTTCCTCCATTACCCATGATTTCCAAAGTTGTGTGGTTACTACCCACAGTGTCTGACTGTCGCCGTGAGCTCTGGTTGTACCCACTGTTAGTCTCTATGCATCTGGGACACACAGGCTTGCTCTTTTAAATCAGAGCAACAGGCCAATTTAAAAATGGATTTAGATTGAGTGATGAAGATGAACAGAAAGCTCAGGTTCAGTCTAAATGATAGTCTGAGTCATAAGCATGTTTTCTCTCTCCCCCCAACATTAGTGTTCAACAGAGCAAATAGGCAAAAAGCCAACTGAATTAATACAGATTGTTCTATTATGTAGTTGTGTTGTACTGCCCTCCGCAGGCACTGCTGTTAAAGCATTTTATCGGGGATGTATGTTCATATCTGTGGATTTCTGCACTAACCTTTTGTGAATTGATTTTATTTCTCATTTTTAGTGTCTACAAGAATTCTGCCCTATTATAAACAAAAAGTTTCACCACAAAAAATGGCTAGTGGCAGATACAAGCAAATGAAACAAATAAATAACAGAAAATGTATAATCCATGTTTGAATTCATTCAGCATGTGAAAGTTAAGTGGATCAACAGAAAACTAGAAAACAATATTTTTGGTGGTTTAAGCAAATACAGGTTCCCAAATTCTCAGAATACTTTCTAATCATCCATTTACCTCACTGGGTTGTTGGTCAAACAAGCGTCTTATTGGGTTGGAGTGTACTCCTACCCATCAGACTTGAGAAAGCCCTCTGGAATGGAACAGTGAAACGTCGTCAAGGAACTAAAGCACCTCCAGTTGCTATTGAAAAACCTTTTTGAGGTAAACATGACCTGGATGATTGAGGATCTTCAATGATATTAAGAATCTTATTTTAATAAATAAGAAGTCTTAAAAAAAAAAAGTACATTTTATAGACCAAGTAAGTAAATGAAAAATAAGAGAGTAGGTGCAGCTAAAACAGTATTAATGGCATGTAATATCCTGCTTTAGTTAGACATAATTATGTTACACCGTTTGCTGGATTTAGGGTAGTTCATGGATAACTTGCACAGTTATGATTGATTATAGCATTAAACATTTTATTGTGTTAGCGAAGAAGCCATTTCAAGAGCCGAATCCTGTTTAAAATTTGACAAGCATTGACAGCATATCCTTAAATATCACTGCAAATATCTGGCAGGTGTTCCCTTTACACATGTACACCTTTGTAATGACTAGCCCGTTCATAGGCATTTACCAATAAGTGAGACCCATTTTACAGAAAATGGAATAAATTACAATTTGAGTAGAGGCAACGAATATAAAAAAAAAAAACAAGGGTCCAGACACAGTGCCAGACAACAGATGCAGTAGCACTGTGCCATTGGATCAACACCAACCGTATCACAATATCACACATTCACAAAGTGTGCTGTCTGGCAAACATATCTGTGTATTTTGTCAGATCACACCTTTATACCAGCGGGGCTCATCACATTATATTACAACAGGTAAGGCGATGCCTCCCAACACCTGATTATCATACACAGCACAGTAATGGTCACACTGGAAATAAAGCTGTGAAAAAACTGCTAGTCATGCATACAGGAGAGGAGCACGTTACTGTCAAGACGCTGTATGAAAGTGAGACTTTGCAAACCAGGATTGCTATAAAGCTTTCCAGTAGTTTTGTGAAAGACTGCATCAATGATTGGTACCAAATGGCTCATCTCAAGTGGGTTTACATAGGCCAAAGAACTTACACAGCATGTGAATGTCAGTTTCTTCATGATCATAATTTGTCTTGTGCGGGTCTCATCCTATGCAGGCCATGACTTAAAACAATTTTGTCACTGATCCAGTTGCCATAGAAAACAAGCCATTAGTGAGGATAAAATAATCACTTTCTGCAACAGTGTAATCTACATCGCTTTTCTGAAGATATAATTTAGGCAGAGATTCATTTTTCAAATCATTTTCCCCTCTCACAAAACACTGAAGTGTATTAAAGAATTTTTCAGTGCCGTCTGGTGGATTTGTGTTTGCACCAACCTCTAAATGAAGAAATTAACACATTTTCTTTTTTTTTTTTAAAAAGAAGAAGTGGCAATTTCTGAAAATTCTGATATTTATATGAACTGAAAAAAGACATGGAGAATTCCACAACAACTCTGATAATGTAATATTCTAGTGTTACATCTCAAAATATGTTGGGTGCAGGGATTTTGTTCTGTCTGTAACATATTCTGTTATTGTCAATGCTTTCAACTTTGCCCTACTGTCCTAAAAGAGCCACAAAGGACCAGAAGCAAATTCCTTATAAGCATTACCATACTTGACGAATAAAGTAGATTCTGATTTCAGTTCAAAAGCCTAAATACATTTTTTAATAACTCATAAGATGGAACAGCTCTAACTACACATTAAGACCAATTGACTAAATAAAATGAATAAAAACGTTCAAAAGGCACAAGTTCGCAGAAGTTTAAGATAAAATATTAGCAAGACACAGACAAAGCAGCTCAGTAAAAGAATAGTAAAGAGGAACAGATGTCAACTAAAAGTACTCAAAATAGTTAAGTCAAGTGCCTTAATGCAATATCATTCAATACCAAAATGCAACTGGCTTCCGAACACTGATTCAATAGCTATTATAGATAGTCATCTTTTCAAAAATGCATTTCATGTCAGACAGTGCTTAAACCCCAAATACTGTCAAAACAAGTAATACGATTTAAAAGATTACATTTATTTCAGAAAGGGCAACAAGTTCATAAATACTGAGCAGCTCACTAATACAATAAGATCCACCAAAAAGATTTTTTTTTTTAATAAAGAGTCAAAACTATAAGGCGCTCACATGGTTGAAAAAGTTCAAAGCTAGTTTCTAGGTGACCATTATAAATGCGGCTTTTCATGCACGAGAAAAACTGTTAAACGCAAATATACAGTGTCATTTAAACTGAGCAGCAACATGTCACTTAAACCGCAATTTGAAGTTACAGAGTCAGACCTAATTTAGGATCTGGTAATTCTGCCTTGTGTTCTGACCCAAGCTTGATGTAGAATGCACTGTGAAGTCAAATGTTTGAACAAGGATTACTCCCCACATCTTATAACAATTGTTCTAAAAACAAACTGAAATATCCAAGCAGGTTCAGCAATTTGCACAGACAGGTTAGGTCAAGAGGACAGTGTCAGGCGGTTTTGACATTTCTGATGGTGTCACCTAACATGTGCAGAAGTCATTCCAAGAGAAGGGTGATTTTGTTCCTTCAACATATACTCCATTACACAATCACTGTTCTTATTGGATAGTCCTTCTCCAGGTCCAGCGTGATCAGACCAAATTACCTACCACACAATCTGAGTAATCTGACGATAAGATTCCTATGTTGAAGAGCTGGAATGTGATACGTAAGTGGGACTGATCTGCCGATGACCCATAGAGTAGCTCTTATGATTTTGGGCTGGGCAGAGGACGTCGGAACAGCAGGATATGTGGCTCTGGAGAAGACAGACAATATGTAGATATAATCCTACATTTCTGATGTTTCCTGTGAGACTTTGTTCCCATTACAGTTTAATTTTATCTGAGGATTGAGTCAAGGTAACTTTACCTGGATGACAGAACCTTCACAGACCAGTTTTATTTTATATTTCTCAAACATTCTATTTAATGTGTGTACTTGATTCATCTTTTCAACTTAAGTTCTGTAGGAGGACTAGATGTATCAGATAAAAAAGGTAGGGTTCAAAAAGTAAAACATGGCATTTCTATATTTGACTTACTACATAACTGTAAATCAACAAAAGTATAAATTTTTGGATTCCCTTTCTTGGGGGGGGGGGGACTTAGTTTAACATAATACACTTTTCCTTCAACTGATTCATGTTTTGGAAATTGTTGCTGCAGCCATATAATTGTAAGATTTTAGCTATTTAGAGAGGTGTATTATGGTTCATTTGGCTTTGTAAAACAGCCCAAAAAAAATCAATTCAAACTATTGTTGAATTGAGTCACCTAATAATATTCTTGCAAAAATGTCAATAAAAGGCTACCTTTGCTGAATGAACTTTTGATTTTGCCATATTGTCTCAAATCTTAAAAGTATAGTTTAAAAAAATGTGAATAGAAGACATTGGTATATGAAGATTTTGTGTGCCAATAGACAACATACCTGGCTGATGGATCATGTAATGCACCCATCCTTGGCTCTGCTGGACACCCAGGTTCCTCCACTCAGTCTCCGACATCAAATGGGTCTTGGGTACACGTTTTGCGATTTCTTTGGGTAGCATTACATGCCTGTAGAGGTTAAGAAAGAACATTAAAAGTAATGACATTCACCGAATAAAAGTTGTTTTCAACATATTAGATAACTGCTGTTGGTTTCATAAAGATGTAAAATGTAGTTACATGTTAAAAGTTATGTTAGCGTTAACGTAATTTTAGTTTAAACAGGTACCACAACCATAACGTACCCACCTGTACTCGTACTTGTCATCGTCATATTTATCAGAGTAGTAGATCTGTTTGTGAGACATGGCAAATCTGGTGGAGAGGATTTTTTTAACATTAGTTAACGTTCTGCATTAAAAAGCACAGCACATCCGCTAAATATTTAGTAGCCATCGTGACAGCATGATTTAATCGGTATTGCTAAGCTAAAGTAGCTAAAGTTAGCAGTGAATAAGTGTTAACACTGACAACTTAGGTTCGTGTAAACGCCAAATTAAATGTGCCTTTTGTTGTGTAACACAACCGAGCATGTTCTGGGGTTACCTTACACAAATGCCAATGTATCCTAATGTTTAAAAAGTCAGTTATTCCAGTTTTCACGCCGAGCCGCACCGCGATACTCGCTCCTTCTTTGTTTCCCTCTCGAATGTTTGCGAGCCCGCTTTTCACCCTTCAAATACACATCGCCACATCCCATTGGTCAATCGAATTCTAGAAACGTCTTGCCATTGGTCAGTTACATCTGTCGCAGGAAATTGTCGTAAACATCATGTCGCTTCCTATTTCGTCAGCATGGTAGGAAAATAACAATGAAACAAACTTAGAGCGAGCTAACTATACTTTACAAACATGACACTGGTAGTGTATAACATTTAAAGTCTCTATTGTGCATTTTGATAAAAATGTATGTAATGCTCAAAGAGCAAAACTGAACTGTAAAAAGTTCTCAAGAAAATAATTAAATAATAATTCAAATTTGTATTCTAGAAGTGAAATTGCATCAACGCATGTTTTAAACAAAATGCCTTGTATTAACAATTACAGATACAGAAATGCAGTTTCCCAGCCTCTTACACAGACTGTAGTACTGGGTTTAAGCCATGGTACTGTCCTGCACTGAAAGTCATGACGTTGTGACGCCACACTGCAATGACAAGACTGCTCGCAGTCAATTCTGTCAATCGACTGCTTGATTAATCAATTTAATAATTTCACAGTGTAGGTTGGCATTTAACAGCCTGGAAAATACTGAAACCGTCATAGTGGGGGTCAACAGATAACAATGACAATAATTATTGTCTGTGAAGATTCTCAGTCATCCAGATTATGATTATCTCAGAAACACTGTTCAGTGGCAACTGGATTTGCTTCAAGTTCTTAAAGACGTTTCACCTTCCATCCAGAAGGCTTCACCAGTTCTGACTGACTGGGTGGAGAAGCAGGCTCATAAACCCTGTGGAGTCATCGAGTAGTTAGCATGTCTGTGTTCATGTGTGTCACTGTGACCACCTGAGAGAAAGTGTGAACGATGGTGAAACCGTCTGGGTAGTGATGAAAGAACTGCATTGTAAATAGGTGACAGATCCACCTTTATCACTCTTCACTGCACTGAACTATACTACTACATTGCTCTGTTTGTATCTAGGCGTGTTGTCCTTAGGGCGGACCAGTTTCTGCTGCCGAGTGTAGATTGGTTTGAAATGTAAACTGTGTTTTTTGAAGATCCAACGGAGCTTTTCAGAAACTCCCGCAACATGGGGAATGATAATGTTGTTCCGTCTCTTGTGGAAGTGCTCCTATTTGATCACAAAGGCCCAGTTTGGATAACCACATATTTTGAGTGCCACTTTGATGTGTCTGTGTTCTTTGTGCTTTCCCTCTATCCTCATTGTTACACAGAGGAGGTGGACTAAAGCATAATCTATCACCCACTTACACTGTCTCATGTGTTGCTTACTTGACACAACAATTAAAGCATTTTGATTACCTATAACTTCACGACATGAATACAAACTTAAATCATTTAGTTTTTACAACTACACTTTGACCCAGGGAACCTCCTCAAGACCCAAAGATGGAGGAGAATCTATCCAAATCAATTTTACTGAGCAGCTACTACTTTTTCTTTGCACAGTTTGTGAAAATTTGTCATAGCCTTGTGCAGAGGTGTAAAAGTTAGTATACTTGTCACAGGAAAAACCGTAAAGAGACTAATTATAGAGGAGAGAGAGAGTCAGATCATGAAATTGTTGTCCACACGAGAGAAATACGAGTGTAGGGGTTGTACTCTCTGGTAAGTCCCGCAGTCAAATATAACTCTGCAGACGTGTCAGTGTGGGGCTGGTGCTGGTAGCCTCTCCCTTCTGTATATATATATACATGCATGTGCACGCATGCATCCTGAAGCTGAGGTCCACACATGAAGCTGCATTATTTAAAACCAGGCCATCACCTGCCACCGTCACCTGCTGCCGTCAATCACGTTCGGGATTTGCGGCGTTTTCCTGACACGACACTATCTGATTGGTCAAACGTTGGTTAAGGGGCGGACCCCTTGTTGGCTTTCTGGAAATCCCATTGGACGAGAGGCGCCTTGGTCTACGTGACGCAACTTGGAATTCCCAAAGTTCCCAAGTTCACAGGGAGAGAGGAGTTCATTATTAAAAATCCCTTTGAAGGACAAAAAAAAAAACAGCGGCGGAAGTATAAGCAAGTGGGGTAAATAAAACGTCTTGTTTGTGTTTAATTTGACGGTGAAACAGGTGTTTGAAGTGCTCGCTAACAGCGGGGCCTGAGTGAGAACGCGGAAGCGTGGGAGTGGGAATATTCAGCCTACCATCCTTTGTTTACCATGATGAGTGAAGCTTGAATGTTGGTTGCTACAACAACCACAGCCCCTTAATATTTTCTGTTACATGTGCAGAACCGAACCGTACCGCATATAGTGTTGTCGATAAGTGAGTATTAATCTTTGTTTGCTCGTTTTTCGGATCAATGAACTACTCGTGTCTCGGATGTGACCGTTTTTGGTCATTTGTCTGCCACACAGAGTGGATGGATGTAAATAAATAGTTGACTGGAAAGATTGCAGTCAGGATAATCCCGTTTCTCCTCAGTGAAATCCTTTGTTTAACTGCGCAGCAGTATATTATGGATGCCACCGTGTCGTTACATAACGTGTATCGACGAGAGTCTGGTCTTTATCCTGAGTGTGCGGTGAATTAGCTCCCAAACTGTTATGTTATTGCATTCTCGTTAGCTCTCAGACGATAGTTTACGTAACAACCAACTGAGGCATAGTTCGTGGTTTTGTGTGTAGTGTCGTGCTCAGAAGTGCGTGTACTTATACTCTTGGTTATTGTCCATCTCCATCTATACTAATAACTACATAACTGTCAGACCCTCGCACCTAGACAACACCGTTAACTTCCACAAGTCATACAGTGCATGTAGGCATGTTCAGTGAAGGCACGTTTCTGTCGTCGTATGCAGAATATCTTAAAGCTGAATCTGCACCGCGCTGTGCCGAGTGGAGCCTGAAGAGGGCGATGTCTGACAACAGCAACAGCACAGGCAGCAGCGGCTCCTCTACCAACAGCTGGACCCTCCTCTCCCCCGAGGTAGGACACACACACACACACACACACACACACACAGAAGAAAACTCATGACTGGATATTATTTGGAGCATGGTTGTTATCCTTTCTCATTAATACAGGTTCATGTAAAATAGGACGTGTGAACTTGCAACCCTTAGTTTCCCATAATGTTAAAATCATAGGTGTTTGCAAAGTCACATCTGTAAAATGTGTTGATGCATGTGTAAGGTACTGACTTATGTGCAGGCGTCTATAACCTTTGACTGTGTTCAGTTTGGATAAGGTTTAGTAACGGAGTACTGCAGTACATATATATATCATATAAGATGTATAAACACATTTCACAATAATGGATGTCAAACTGTAATTGTAATTTATCAATGAACGCATTACAGTTACAAACAATATGTTCCTCAGCCCAGGCATTAGTGTGCATGGGTGAGTGTGCATAGCTTTATTGAGTGAGATATACATAAATGACAGGGTCAGCATTACCAATAACTGTACTATCAGTGCTAATGTACATTTTTCTACGATGATCTTATTGATTATTCTCTATAGGAAGCTGCTGTTGAGAATGTCGGACCTGTGGATGATGGCACCGAGAGCCTGGGTGACGTCCCCAGTCTCTCAGAGGAGGTGGCAGGTACTGAAAGTGAAGAGGACTGGAGTATTTAACAGATCTATAGTTAGCATTGATGATTTTAGATTGAAGGCATTGCTTTTAAGACGTCTGCAGTTTTAAGTTGTATTTTTTATTCTTTTCCAGGAGCTGCTGTGGAGTTTAAACCAAGTGACATTCCAGTAGAAACTGTCCTGTCTGAGGAAGGCCATCAGGTTAGTACAGAATAAATTACACAATCAATACACAATCAAGGTTTAAATCATGCACAGATTCTAACAACCAAGTCGTTATTAAGAGAACAACATGTATTTACACAGTTATAACAAGCTGTTGGTGATGAATACAGTTTTTGATGGTGTGTTTTTATTTCACTGACCTCATGTACATGCTTACTGCGCAGCATACTGTGTAGTCAAGTTTGACAGTTGCACAGATACAACAGAAATTTTATGTTGTGGACTTGCACCAGTTCTTTAGTTTTTTTGCTCCCATGATCAGGAATTGAGTAGAATGAAATCTATCACAGAGGAAATAATTTTTTACACTTAAAACAGCCTCAATAGATAGAGGTGCTTTTGCCACATCAGGTATTATTTTTTCAGCCAGACCATTAAAAAAATAGAGCTGCCTCTGTCTTATTATGCCCACATGAAGAAAGCAGTTGAGATATGGTAAAAATTATCAGATGTCCCTCAGGGCAACATAGGACGTTATTAAGAAAAAAAAAAAGTACTGCAGACAGTACAAACAAAAGCAAATCAGAACTCTTAAAATACTGTACAAAGCCATTTCACTTTCATCAACGTGGTGATTATATGTATAAGAATAATAAATAAATATTCATTTTTTTCATACTACCCTTATTTCTAGATATGTCAAGAGACATCTCCAGAGTCCAGCGAGGGTCCTGTTCCTTCTAGTCCAAGCAGGATGAGCCCTCTTTCACACATCCCTCTTGAACCTTCAGACCTCGACCTGGACAGTCAGCCTCCTGTCATCCATGATATCGACACCAGCTCCCCCAGTGACAATGAGCTGCTAGGATCCATACCTTTTGTCACCAATATTGATTTGGCAGTTCCACTTGATATTGCTCCGGCTGAATTTCCCCTGGCTGAGCTTGAGGAGCCCTGCTCTGCTTTTCCTATGTCTGAGGTCCCCGTCTCTACAGAACCGGTCCTCGACACACCTGCTGATATCGGGCTGATCTCTGCGAGCCATGCTGGGGAAAGTTCGGAGTTTACTATCCCCACAGAGACCCTTACAGCCACTGATCCCCCCTCTGATGATGAAGCTGATATCAGATTTGTTCCACAAAGTACAAAGCCACCAAAACCAGACCCAGAGAGTCTATTGACAGAACACCCCGCTGATGAAAGTCCTGCGCCAGAGACCATTGGTTCCGTAGAGGCAGAGGCAGCTGTGGGAAAGGAGGAAACACAGCCATCTGTCACAGTGTCCCCGGACGTGAGAGAGGAAGAAGAAGGTTTGAGATTATTACACAGAAACGTTTAGGATGTTGCCTGAAAGATACTGTATTTCAGCTCGTGAACAAATTTATGTTTATTACGTGGTTTCTCAACACCTGCTCTTTCAGCTCGCTTTAGGGACTGGACAGCAGAGTCCTGTCTTTTTGTTTTTTTATTGCTCCTCCAACTTTTACTACATCCTGAGACTTTTCTGAAGTAAAGTCAGTGTCAACTTAGCTCCTGCTTAAACCCTATTCCTCAAACTCTCTGTGCATTGTATACATTTATTTCTGCTGCAGTAATATCTGTCCTTTATTTGCTTAAAATCTATTTTAAGGTGAGGGTATAAAGCAAGAATCATCTTTATATGTCAGTTAATATAGTACTTTAATGGTGCATATTTTCAAACAAAGTCACAGTTGATCATTACTATAAACTGACAGCCACACATTCAACGTTGGGCTTTTGTGCCCGCCTTGGTGTCTGTGGTCCCACAGCCTTGAAGAAATTAAGTTGTATATGGCTCTTTGTAATTAGCACCAGTTGATAGAAGCAGGAAATGAGAGTCGTCTTGCAGAAGAATTGACTGACATGTTTCTTATCTGTTTCATGCTACCAGCTGGAAAGTGATCTATCAGTGTGACAGGAAGGCGTACACCCCACTGAGAAAATGAGAAACCCCCATGCATGAAATTACTGTTGTTGTAATTTAGTGAGGAAATGTCATCCATTTCCACGAGCAGCACTGACTTTTTATCAGCTTTTTTTATAACACTGTTTACACACGTTGTGTTTTGCAGTTCATGTGTTCACTTAGATTTCAGTATTTTGTGTGAGGCAGTCTGCCAGTAGATAATTATGATTATGGAAATAAGTTCAGTTCTGACACTTTTGTAGCCAAATATGTCGAGATGATTTGTGGAAGTGGCTCTGGATCACATTTGAATTCATGCGGTTTAGGTTTAGGTACAGTATCATCATCTGTCACCAAAATTCATTATAAAATGTGACAACTCTCTGCATTCTTGCCAGTGCCTTTTTATGTTTCCAGTCATTTTCTTCTTCTTCCATTTCTCACTTCCCTAGTAGAACCATCCACTTCTTTTGATTTGGGTGAAACAGACGGCTTTGACGATGGCGTGAGGAGGAGGAATGTGTCCTTCTTTGAAACACAGAGACCAAGAACATCAGATGAAGAAGACGAGGAAGAGGAAGTAGAGTTTAAGCTGGCTGAGAGGAAAGAAGAAAAGCCATGGTTCTCTGTGAACAAATGCATTGTGGGAGCTCTGATCCTGCTATTCTTAGGTTCCCTCTTTCTATCTGGTGAGTTCCTCTAACACCTCAATAAACCTGCCAGCTTGCTTCTGCATTTCATGTTCAGCTGAATAAGAGGCACTACATTTTTCACGATTACTGTTTGCTTAATATGAAAGCTTTTAGAAATTAACAGAATCGGCGCACCTTTAACAATTTAAGGGTGTATTGTGAGCACTGTCAGAAAGTCACATTATTACACATTTGCTTATTTGACAATGCCAGTGTTTACGAATTACACAAGCACATTTATTTCCAGTTGTCAGCAATAGTTGTGTCTGTTTTTGGATGTTGTTGACTAAGCTAAACTATGTCAACAGGTTTCCTCTCTGACCTGGATAATGGTAGATCCAGTATGAGATAAGACAGTGGTGTAAGCGTCTGCACTAGCTGGCTAACATGTTTGTCTCAGGACTTATGTGGCCTGACACTTGATGCAGTGGCAGCAGAAAATGGCAAACAACATGCATTCTGAATTGTACATTAACACTCTTTGTAACCATTTTGAAGGAATCACTGGATGCTCAAGGTGCTTGATTTTAGAGACATTAACTATTGCAGGCAGCAAATTAGCTGAGGCAAAATATAACATACTTTAAAAATAGTTTATAATTTAATTGAATAATAATCTGCCTGAATACATCATGTCTATGTAGTGCACCACCGTGGCCTGAGCACATTGAATGCATTTTACAACAAAAGCATCTCATGCTTTTAACAGCAATATGTCAGTAATGAGACTTTAATGAAATATTATTGTTTCATTATCTCACAGGTGACTTTGACACCTCTGAACCGAGTGATGGAGAACAAAGCCAGGTCTGTTTCTGTACCGTCTCTGTGTTACACGTTGGGCACTCTGTGTTTATAGAGTAGTGTTTGAAGCTAACTTGTCTTAAAACTTTTAAGACAAATGTTAAAAGGTTAAAAATATAGGATTATCTAAAAATTTGCATTTTATTCATTTGCCAATGATTTTCAATCCAGGACTGGCTTAGCAGTGATCCACAGGATATGAAAATGTTATTGGATAAACTGACGCAGGAAAACCAACAAATCTCTCTGCTAGAGGCTCAACTTCAGGTCAGTGCACAGTCATACTGATGCAATTGATGTCGTTTTACTCTGTCATGATGTTTTAATAGTCTGCAATGCATTTATATAGGCAGAATGTTTTTTTAATAAATATCATGATTGTTGTCAGAATTGTGAGGAAACTGGGCGTGGCAAAGGCAACCATTCATTTTTTTTATCTCTCAGTCTCAGAAAGAAGAACTTGACTCAGCACTGAAGGCCTTAGCTGTAAACGGTGATGAAAAGGTTAAAGCAGATCTCGAAAAAGAAAACACAAAGCTGAAGGAGGAGCTGTCGTCTCTGCCTGAGCTGAAAAAAGAGTTGGATGGTTTGAGGGCCAGGGTGACTGAACTAAGCCAGCTCACAGGTAATACGTGAACCAGCTCATTTAATATTAACTCAAATATGAGCTGCTGATCACTGAATTAATTTAACATGCATTTGGATGATAATGTATATATAAACTGTAGGCACAGTGATTTAAAAATGAACTCTTTAGAGTGCTAATCTTTCACCTTTGTGATCATGGCGGTTATACCTTGGGTCTTTCTTCAGTCACAGCAGCGCAGGAAATTCCCCCAGATGCTCCCAGCTCAGCCCCTCAGCCTGACGACAAAGATGTTCAGAGTATTCAGAAAGCAGCTGAACCTGACAGGAGGAAGGGCAAGAATAAGGAAGGGAAGCTGAAGGAGGAACTCCAGAGACAGAAAGGCCTGTTGGAAGAGAGCAGGAAAAGACTGGAGGGAATGAAAAAACATGGAGGCGACAGGAAACATGTCAGGGATAGTCTGGAGGAAATCCAGAGGAAGCTTTCTGAACATGTTGAGAGGTGGGGGAAGAAGAAGCCACAGGAGTGCAAATGGAAAGGGAACAAAGGCAAAGGCAGCGACCACAGGAAGAAAGAGGAAAAGAAAGAGGGGAAAGGAGAGAAAGAGTGGAAGCGCAGCAAAGAGGGAGGATTGAAGGAGAAAGAAGAGATGAAAGAGAAGGAGTGGAAGTCTAAGAAGCAGAACTCTCACAAAGAGGCATGGAGGAAACAACAAGATGAGTGGGAAAGAAAGAAAGGTGAGCGCAGAATGGACAGAGAGGAGAGGAGGAAGGAGAAACCATGGCACAGCGGGCCTAGTAAAAACTCCTATAACCATCATCATGACCACCAGCATCATCAACACCAGCCCCGTCAGCCTCATCAGCACAACCACAACGACTTCTGGAGAGACCAGGAGCAGAAGCTCCAACGCAACATCCGCCCCCAGCTCGGCTGCAGCTCCGTGGAGGACTGTGCCAGCAAGGAAGGGCTCTACCCAGTGGAGCTGCCCGAGTTTGAGGAACTACTGGAGGGCTACCTGAGCAAGCTAGAGGGATCGTCCACCGAGAGCAAGGACAAGGTCCGAAAACTGACTGCAGACTTCTTCGAGGACGGAGTGTTTATCCACGACAGGGTTGTCTTCAGCGACTTTGCTGAGGACGTAGCGGACATTCTAGAGGATATGGCGGACGTTTTAGAGGGCAACAAGCAGAAGGACAGTGACTCCCTGGAGGAGGAGATGGAGGAGTTTGAACGAGAAGCCCTGTGGAAGTTTGCCGCCACAGCGTAAACGGAGACGGTGAAGGGAAAGGAGTAAAACGTAACACTAAGCTGCAACACAAGTGGTCGTTTTATAGGACATTTGTTGCCCACCTTCTCCTCCTACGAGCTGTAACTGTAGTATCTTCTGGTACAGAGTGGTTCTGCCTCTCATAAGTGTGTCCCTCTGAGATTTTAATTATGAGCTAGACTTGTATCACTTTGAACTTAGTTGTTGTTACCTACCTCTGTCAGGTCATGCCTCCTAATGCGAAGTCCTTCAGTAATGTGTTGTATTGATTTTCCTCCGCTATATAGTGTTTTCTCAACCTACATAGTGCAAGTTGCATTTCGTAATGTAGATTCAAACTGATAATATTCATATCACACAAAAAAGGGTTTGAAGGACATGGTACTTGCAAAGGTTTTGGTGAGAACCACTGTGATGTGGTTAAACATGTTCATACAAATTATACACTATTAAACAAGTTGTCAGTAGCAGAAAATCTTAAATTGACTGTTACATATGTTTCTATCATTCGACTTTTTGCCGTGTGTGGAGAAAACAACCTGCCTGCTCCAAGTAGGTTAAAACAAATGCTAAGACATGTTTGCAGATACCATTTGCTCATACTCTGGTGTGACTTTCTAGTTCCAGAGGATGAGGTCCTGGGTCTTTCGGTGATAAGAATCAGATCAGGTCAGACCAGTTTCGTGTCAACAGCTCTTTACTAGATGATGGCAAACACACAGAGAGCGCTGTTTCAGAGCCCTCAGTGTTTGGTTTCTGGATTTGAAAGACTTTTCATGCTTCGACTCCCAACTGTCAGTTGGCAGCAGATGTGTGGAACAACCTTGAACCAGTTTGTGAAATGATCATAAAGTCAGTACTGCTTGAGGGGGGAAAAAAAGCAATGGGACAAAGTGATAAATAATGTAGACAGCTAAAGCTGAATTGATGACTGCTAAACCACTTTAGCACTTTTCTCAAACATTAACATTTGGAGCAAAGTTTTTCCTCTTACTGTTCTCTTTTTTTAAACTGCAAATCTTTATTTTATTTTGTAATGTAGCCAAGGGGACCTCCAACACACAATCTGCATGCTGTATACTCTGTATCGCAGAGTAGAGAGTTGGCAGAGTGATCTACAGTAACCCCCAAAGTTGTTCATGTAAACGTGAATTTGCTTAAATCAGACTGGCAACCCATGCAGTATTTTTTTATTTTCAACTTATTTTGTTGGCAAGTTGACATGCCAAAAAAGAGAGGGCTGCTACAGTTGATTTTGTTTTGAATAAGCTAAGAAAAGGTGAAACACAAACGGTACCAAGCAAAGTACTGTAGCAAGTACTGCAGAATTGCTTTCTAGTGGAATTTCTTTTCTTTTAAGAATTTAATTTCCAGTCATATTTGATCATGAACGTTTCCCTCTTCAGGTAGATGTGAAGTTAAAAGCGACAGAATGTGATTGTTAGTTCAGTTTTTTCAGTGATTGAAAAAAGGTTTGAAGTGTTTCGTGTATATTTATTGTCTCTACACTACAACAACAACAAGAAGAGTCACAGAATACACATTGAATGTGAAAATGACGTTTTCATCTGTTTTGATTTTCAGAAATGTAGTTTGCCAGCTGCTGCTTATGTGCCTTTAATACAAATAAATAGGTTGAAAAAGGGCTGTGATTTAATTTGCTTCTGCAAGACTAAGAAGAAAGTAAGTTTACACTACTGGAAATGTCATACTTCACACTTCATTTACACCTGAAGTGACATAAAGTGTGGAAATGATTTTTGTTGCCATTCTGAGACTGATACTTTTCAAGTATAGTCATTTAAATTTGTCTTCTCTTCTCT
This sequence comes from Ctenopoma multispine, assembly GCA_034779795.1. Classification (NCBI taxonomy): domain Eukaryota; kingdom Metazoa; phylum Chordata; class Actinopteri; order Anabantiformes; family Anabantidae; genus Ctenopoma; species Ctenopoma multispine. The sequence continues at coordinate 7,419,461 of JAUYWH010000003.1, forward strand.
GTCTCCAGAAGAAGTTTGTTTTTAAATATTTTTTGTCAGAAGGGATCAGAAGAAAGCTCAATCATAACACATGAATCCATTAATGAAGCACATTTAGGAAGGCCTAACCTAAAACCCAAGACGGATTTTGGTTTGTGTGGGACATTTTATGAGCTCACTCATAACGCAGATCCATGGACATATCAATGGAAAGATCCATGGAAATATATTGGTCAATTTGGATCATTTTAAATGTTTCTCATCCCCAGTTATGTCCTGTTTTAGGAAATCAGTGTTAAGCTCAATAAAAATGTCACCTTTAAACACATAAAACATTTCTTTATTTGAAAGCTTCAGTGTTACATATCACAATGAGTTGCATTGATCAAACTATTTTAGTACTAAAGAATTTATGATGATACCCCTCCTGTGTGACTTGCAGCATCTGACTCACTCTCTAGCGAGAAGTGGAAGTGTTGGCATGACAGGCCTCTATTCTCTCAGCAATGATGCCAAACTAAAATATTTACATCCAGATTAGATACCTTCAGCAGGAGCTTACACATTCACTCACAACTTGTCCTTGTGTGTGGACCAGTCAGCAAGTCAGTCGGTCAGTGACCCGATATGCTGATGAATGAGAATGTAAACAATGATTGTGAACAAGTCTGTCACTATGAAGAACCAGAGAAAGCTTGTCATTCTTTGAATTCTGCAAACAAGTCACAATGTAAGCATTTCTCTTTTTGTACTTTCTTCTTTCTGCTGCCCTTCCAGCGCCCTCTCTGTAGAGGAAGGTAACAGAAACACGTTCAAGTGCAAGAGGTTCAGTGACATAAAGATATAACAGACTAAAACCCTGAGAAAAGAAATTCTATATTATTAAAATGGTACAAAATTAAAGCTACCACACAGATTTATTCCTGCTGTTGGAAAGTTTGAACACACACATGTGTTGGTTTTGGATACCATATTATTTCAGTCATGTTTTGTATAAACTCATTAAAGCTTAGGCATGCAGGATTCAGCCTCTTGATTAGAGTGGGCTGACAAAGATTCCTCTCTCTGCGGCCAGACTGATATGGGTTTTGTGCTATCATCAGGACAAATTTGCCCTTTGTAGAACACAGTGACTGTTTTTCTGTGCGTGTATGTGTGTGTGTGTGTGTGTGCTATATGAGGTGTGACCCCAGAGCAGTGGAAATCAGGCAGAGATAAATGCAGACAGATGGATAGAGGGGACAGGGGCAAGCGTTTTCCGCTGATGTGAGCATCAATGAACGGAGATGAGCCGTATATATTTAGAGAAGAGATGTCAGAGTGGAGTAACAAGGATCTTGGTACCTGCTGTAACATACCCAATCAGGTGAGACCACAGCCTCTGCGTTTCTTTACTGTTCAGTAAAGTAATTCACTTTATTCGTGTATGAATGATGTTTGCTGCCGTGTTTTGTGTCTATGTCAGTTTACTTTCCAGTTCTAAACACAAACCACCATGGAAGCTGCTATCAGCACTCTTGTCACCCAGTTCAAGGCATACGCTGGGAAAGACGGATCCTGCAGCACCCTGAGCAAAGATGAATTCCATAACCTGGTGACCGCCCAGCTACCCAACTATGTCAAGGTAAATCAGTAAATCAAGTTCTTCTACGATATTTTGCCTGCTGTCTTTTAGCAACTCTAGAGTCGCCTACAGTATTATGTCTTACTTTTAAATGTTCTTAACATGTTGTTTTCTGAAGACTCTTATGTTACTGGGTTGTTATTCAGACAATTTACTGTATGCAGTAAATTTACAAATGCATTTTGCATTAAAGGAAAGTAATTGAAGGCAAAACAAGATATAGAGGACTTTGCTTTCATATTGAAAATATGTTAGGGCTGCAGATACATCTTTATTAATCTGCTTTTTTCTGTTTATAAACTAATTGTATGCACCTATAGCTATAGCATTTACTTTGTCATACATATGCTCATTTATCTTGCCTGGCTATCAGGATGAAAGTATTAACTATAAAATATTAAAGAAAACAATCAAATGCCATATTTTGCCACATTTATATTATAGATATTTAGTATTGATATTTTATTAGTATGTAATAATTGCTTAACAGAATAACCAAATATCACATTGTCAACAGTTGAAATTTGTCAGTTTATTTAATGTTGTACTGCATCTGTATGGTAGAATAAATATACAGTATAAGTCAACACAGATGAAATCAAAACACAGATTTTATCATAAGAAATCTCTGAGTTTATACTACATTTATCCATTAGGTGGCAGGACAGTCTTTTCAGAGTAACTTACAACTTACATTAATCTTCTGTCATTACCCACAGAATGCCAGTGATCCTGGTGAAATTGACCGGCTCATGGGCTCACTGGATAAAGACAACGACGGAGAGCTGACTTTCTACGAGTTCTGGGACCTGATTGGAAAACTGGCGTGCAAACAGGGCGGCTTCAGTAGTTAGAGCTCCCCGTCTTCTGTCAAATGTGGCTTTGAGCAGATTATGTAACACCAATCAGTTCAATTTAAGCAGTTGGGCTGTAAACTCAAAGACGTTCAAATTCTTTTATCACTCCACCACATGTGTATCTCTTTAGTTAACCATTTGTTGAATGCAGGGAACTTTGAATTAAAGGCCTCATTGTCGTGAACCCTCAACCACCAACCTTCTGTCTCTTGTCATTCATTCACCACACTACATGATGTCCAGCCACTCAAATTTGAGTAGGGATGTATTACAGCCATGATTTACAGGGGCTGTAATCTTATATGTGTTACTGCTGCCACAGCTACACCATTAAGACCATATCCTGTTCCATAGAACTTCATTATGCCTGTACAAAGCTGCCTGTCCAAGCGTTAAGCAGCAGTGATGCAAAAGGTTAGTATGGTCTTCACTGTCTGCCAGTGAGGCATGAGTGTACTGTAATGGAGAAAAGACTGGGAAGACTTATTGTTTTTTCCTCAACTTTGGGTAGCGAAGTAGTTCAGTTACATTGTGCTTTTTTAGTTGGTAAGTCCTGGTGTTATGGTCACTTTTTATTAACTCTAATGTCTAGACAGAGTTATGTGTGCTGGCGTGCTCCCCAGCTGTTTTATAGCCTGTAGGCCTGTTTTAATTTTGGAAAAGAGAAAAGGTGCTGCAAACTGATTTTGAAAACGTGGCTCTTTCAACAGATAAGTAAATGTGACCTTTGTATCCAAATTACACTTGCTAAGGTGCCAGTGTGGGAGGAGTGGTGACGGGCAAATGAGTCAGCAGCAGCAGAAAAAGTCGGCGACAAAGTGAACAGGGTACCCATATAGGCTGGTAAGACATTGTATGAATAGGAAAGGTACCTCAGCTGGCAGTCAAGAACTTTCCCACATAACCTCAGTGTGGAGGCGTGTATCTCACCTAACCATTTAAACTAGTACTGAGATTTAATCTGAAGAGGGAATAAAAATACAAAGACCTTAAAAAATCTGGCGAGACTGCTTCAGCTCTTGCATCACTTTTGCCACCCACGCTGGCTCTTCTGTGGCATTTCTTCACTGAAGATTCCTTTACCCTCAAATTTTCAAGGATAGTTGAGTTTTTTTTGTCCCTTTAACACTGTTGTGTCTGTGTATGGTCATAAGTCAGATGTGTTAAAAACAACATCCTCTGTAAAAAGGCTTATGAGTTTGGATGACAAATTCACTTCCAGTTTAAGAGTTTTTTTTCTGTTTTACATTTAATAGGTGAAATTCCTGTGAAAGCGATTAAGCCTTGTGCAGATGAAGTAATCCCACCCGCCCTGTCTCCACGTCCCTGCAGATGAACTCGCTCCAACACTGGTTGCTGGCGTGAAACTGTTCTAATCACACATGAAGTGAAACGGCTGGCTCAAGACCCAAAGATAATTCCAATAAAACCAAGTATTTTGATACACTTTCCCTCCCTTTTCTGCGAATCAAACCCGCGCTCTTCCACATTCCCAGTTCACTCTTTCACTATTCCAGGTACACGCCCTTTGACTTGTCAGGGGGAAAAGTTTTAAGCAAAGGAAAAAAAAAACGTAAATCACGGAAGAGGTTCTGCAGTCCTACTAGTTTGGCAAGTTATCTGGAGCCAAAGCTGCGTAGAAAGGCAGAGAAGAGAACACTGAAATTTGGTCTATTTAAACATCTCTCTTGATATTCAGACGTTATACGGTGAGTTGTCTGCGACTTATCTTTTATATTTTCCTCTCTTATGAGCATTGTATTAGCGCTCGGTTTTGCCACGTTTCGATATAACGTTGTTCTTGCAAAAGCCATCCCATCAAAGTTGGCCGCTGTCTGACTGCAGGACGGTTTAAATGACTGCACTTTTCAGAAGTTTTTAGGCACACGTTGTTCTTTTATAAGCCTAATTGTTCATGGTTTGTGTCGATTTCGCTTTTATTAGTTTTGTCTTTACGTTTACGTTGTCGGTTTTATTGGCCGAATTGAATTGCCATATGCTGTCTGTTTGTCGGAAAGTTATTTGATATTTGGTGTAGATCAGTTGTCAAGATGCCGATCAATTGCCAACTACTTATCAAAAATTCAAGTGATTTGAAATGATGAGACTTTTGAGCTGAAATGTAGTTTGTCCAGTGGGGATGCGGGTCACGCGTAAAACTTTGCGCAAAAAAAAAAACCATTTTGCGCACAGTCAGATTATTATCAAGATGCCCACAAGAGTGACAGATTGGCTTTCTGAGTGGATTTTTGTGTAGTCGTGTCTCTTATGTCAACTTTTTTTCTAGTGCTGCTTTTCAGTATTTAAAATTGCTTGTGGCGGTGATGATGAGTCCTGCATACATGATGCTCGTTGACCGAGTTGCGCACAACCTTCAGTTGTCTGTATTTTCAAAACTAGCTGACGAATTAGATGCCTTGTCACCGTAGTTTACAGCCACAACCTAAGTTGTTCCTCTGTTAATATTTTATGCCACACGAGCGGTAGTATTGTCATTACTCTGCGCATATACCGTATCACATTCGCCCATTTGGAAACGCAACACTCCACCTCCTTTGGGCTCTGGAGGGAAACGGAAAACCTCTGGTTGTAGGCCTGTATATTTAATTATTTGTGAAGTTGTTTTTGGCCCTTTTAAGAGAAATAACTGGGATTAGTTTGTCTTCTGAGTGGGACAAGACGAAGCTCTGACGGGTGAAGTCTTAAGGTCATTCGTCGAAATTAGGGCACGTGTTGGGACTCGATCCAAGCAGGCAACACCACCGCAAGACAGGTCACTGAGTGAATAATTAATGTGAGAATGAACAGAAATGTCAGTCCAAGAATAGAAGAAATGTGTTTTCCTGGTACTTTTGGCCTGGACTCAGCAAGAGCCGTTGAGGCCCTTATTGTGTAGCCAGGCTGCAGAGGGTGTGTCACCAGTGCAGGAAGAAGTCCCCTAAAGTTCCTACAAAATATGGGCTGTGCCTGTAATATAACAAAAACTGACAAAAGACACCATGGAGGGATGGGAGTTTTAAAATAATGTGTCAGACTAATCTGTTGTTGAATCAGTAATCCTAATATTATCGCTATTGTTCAATGACAGCACTAGTGACAGTCAGAAGAAATATGCTCACCCTACATGAAAGATTGTGGCTTATGTGGTGACAGAATGGGCAATAGTTACAGATCACCATGCACAATTTGAAAGGGGAGTGAAATTTTAGATTTTAATGACCCTACAGTAGAATGTCAGAGCTTTCTGTCTCTCATGGTATAATTAGAGTAACAGGCACATGTTCTAATTGGCCATATAGACTTGTGAAGGACGACTGAGTGTGACACACACTTTTTTAGTTGCGATAATAATTTGCTGTCTTCAAATGGCCACTCAGCTGACAGGAGCAAGATGACATTCCTGTTGAAACCAGGAGGCATTTCCAGAGACAGCAATGAATGGAATTCTTGCAAACATGTATCACCTACTGGTATGTTTTACGTTTTGAGCAATGTCTGTAGCTTATCTTTACATCTGTAAAGGTATATGTCGAGTCCTGTAATGTCTAGACTGTTAAATATCTGTTAGTGTAAAGGACGTAGCTGTTAATATAATTAAAGACTGGTAATCAAAAAGATTTTGTTGAGCATATGTGTGTAAAAAGAAGAAAGGGCAGCACACTGAAAGTGAGGATAAGACACCGGCCAGCAAACAGGAGAAAGAGCAGCACTGAAAGAGAGGGGCAGGTACAACTGGTGAGAGAGAGAGAGAGAGAGAGAGAGACAGAAAGAAAAGGAGAGAGAGGAGGGACTAGGTAATCCCTTAGGTAATGTGAAGCTTGGTCCCCTCGGTAGCTTCAGCAGATCAGATGACCTATCAAAGATCAGAACTTCCATTGTGCATCACAGCTTGTCTCTCAGTCAGACTCCCTCTCACCCTCTCCACTTAGCTCATGTCACCGTCCCTCCGTTACTGCAGCTCCAGACTCAACACCTGAAACGAAAGGCCTCACAGGGACACGAGCGGATCCTCTAATTCATTTTCCACTGGACGTGCCTGTCACTTCACTGTGTTTTGATTCAAATAATCCCACAAATTCCTCCCATTTCAGAGCACGCAACAGCAGTTGAATTACTTCTCATGTGGTCTGCCTGCCCATCTGTCTCACAACACTGTCTTGACCTCTTCCTTTTCCCAGAGAGAAGAGTCATGGAGGCTGCCATTCAGACCGTGGTGAAGGTCTTCCTGAAGTCAACCAAGGGAAAAGAGAGTCTAGGAAAGAAAGAATTCCAGAACCTTGTCAAGACCCAGCTTAGCAACGTCCTGACGGTTAGGAAACCTTTACTAAAACTCCCTCACAGAAAAACACACAGTAGTCTTTCATTAGCACGAGCAGGTCTTAACCTGTGCAGAGTCTTAACATGAGCACTGTGACCAAATGGTGGTGTAATATATAGTAAATGAATGAGAAAAGTTATGCAATATGATGGACTGAAATCAGTATTATAATGTCAGTAGAGCAACTGATAGAGGCTCATTTACTAATCATGGCTGGTGATTTCACCAGTGAGAGTCCATTTAGAGTTACTCGTCATCATGCATGATTGTCTTATTGTTTTGTATGCCTACTACTCAGGACACAGACAGCAAGGAAGCAATAAACAACATGGGCCAGGGACTGGATGCTAACCAGGATGGCAAGGTTGGCTTTGAGGAGTACATGAAGCTTGTTGGTTACTTGGCAGTCTCGCTCAGTGAGCAGCGTACACTTGCCCAAGAGGAGCCTGTCCAGAATGCTGCGTCCGGACAAGTGGCACAAAGCACTCCTGACAAAGAGGAGAAGAAACCAGAGGCAAATACAGAGGCAAAGGAGGAAACAAAGTCAGAAGTGAAGGAAGAGCAGAAGGCAGCAGCAACCGGTGAAGTAAAGGTAGAATCAAAAGCAGATGGAAAGGTAGAAATAAAGGCAGAAGGGGGGGCACAGCCTCAGGTAGCAAAGGAGGAACCAGCAGCACCAGAGGCAGCAGCAGCAGCAGTGGAAGTGGTCGTAAAAGAAGAGAAGAAGAAAGAGAACACAGTCAAGGTGGAGGAAGCTGCAGAGAAGGTGGAGGCAAAAGTGGAGAACAAGTCAGAGGAGGCGACCTCATAGGGGACAATCCAATGGCTCACAGAAAAAAAAATCACACTATACGTTTACAACACTACACAAAAACAACATTAACCAAGCCAAAATGAGTTGGTAAGCCACAAAACATCAGTAAGAATGTAAAACACTACAAACCCCGTTCTGAAGAAGCCCTATTTTTTATATATGTTAAACAGTACATGTACACGACAGTAGAATAATTGCTTTGTACTTGTAGTTACCACTATGTTTATATGTACAGCATGTGTTTCCTACTATTTAGCACATTTACCTCATTATGGTAATATAGCATGCAGACATACACTTTTATGTGCATGTGTTATCCCTGTGAATACTTTACTGCACACATGACCAAAGAGTCTTTGTATGTTAACACACCACTACAGACAAGAGAGTTAGTTCGACTCATGTCCTCTTCCCATTTTTGTCTCTATCTGGATCTTGTCTTCTGCAGTTGAGTCACACAACCCCACATCACTTCTTGTGCAGACTTTACCACCAATGGCTTAAAGGAATAGTTTGACATTTTTTGGAAATACACTTATTAGCTTTCTTGCCAAAACATAGATGAGACAGTCGATGGATTGGGTAAACGTCTGGCTTAGCTTGGTTCAAATGTAACAAATAACATCTGTCAACACTCCAACTCAGTAATAACCATGTTATATGTGTGCAGTTTAATCTTTTTATACATTAGTTAACATATATAACAGTATATTAGACTGTGTCACTCGTCTTAACTCTTGGCAAGAAAAATAATTAGTGGATTTCAAACTACTCCTGTAATGGTTGCATGAAAATCTGACAATAACATTACATTTTTAACACTGTTATTTTCTAACCAAATGCTATGAAGCTGATTTGGCATGACAATAAACAAATTGTTTTGCTGCAGCTTTGCATTTCTTCAGCTCATCTTCATTGTGTCCTCAATAACCCATTACACTCTTCTCTGTCTGTTTATAGTCTATGGGCTCTGTCTCTTTCTTGTATCTGTAATAGAGATATGAAATTAATCAGCATTCTACAGTATATTCTACTTACTCAAAGTCAGTCAAGGATAAAGAACTGGAAGATCAGGTGCTAAATAATTAAGGTTCAAGGATGCAATCCACACCAAAAGACCCTTACTGTCAAAAGGGAGACCTAAATAGTCCCATGGGAGTGGGCTGGTGAGTGGAAGAGCTGGTCAGAGAATGTGCAACCTAATCCAGACTAGATCTGGTAGAGAAGAACAAGATAACCCACACCAAGAAGTAAAAAAACACCTGTAACAGGTGTCACTTGGTGGCAGTTTTTTTTTATCAGTTTTATCTTATTGTGTTTTCTGGGTATTATAACTATGGTATTATAAAGGCACTGGGTTGCAGTGACAGAAATGTTTGTTTGGAGACTGTCATTGTTGCTTGTTGTTTTCTGCTAGTTTTAGCACCAGTTGCACATTTTCCGTCTAAAAGGCCGTTTGACCTGCAACTGGATCCTTGAGTCCCAGGCTTTGGGAAACTACTGGATTAGGCATTTGATGGGTAACACACCCTGGGACACCAACAATTACATGAAAGTAATCCCAGGCTCCAGTGATCCTGCCCATCAGACGAAGTGGTAGTGTCAGAAGGATTGTTGTCAGAGTTATTTTAAGAAGAACGAATACTGAGCCATCAATATGAATATGTGGTGTGGTCTTTTACAATAATAATAATATGTTGTATTCTATCAGACGCTTATTGCTGAATATTCCCATTGTATTACACTTATTGTGGCCATTATTTAAGTTCTATATGGCCTCTTTATATTTAACTTTTTTAACCTAATTCTTTCTTGTTTGGACCACTATGGAGATCACTTGAAAATGTATTTCTTTACATATGCAATTTGTTAATTACAATTTAATGATCTGTAAATTGTCTTACCATCAATAATGCAGCCATGAGAAAACGAGTCATGTTGCAGGCCTGCTTTTTTATAGGTGTACCTGGCCAGTCATGTAGTACTTAAGGCACACACATTTTGGGCATACTACCAAAAGCACTTCAAACTGCTTGGCAGCAAAATAGGCAAGACAAATAAACCTGTGTCATGTGATCAACCTGCCTCACTGCGACACTCCCATTGTAAATACTTATTTACACTCACTCTGCTTTTATACTAATACTATGTTTCCTGCATGAAGTATCACTAACATGACATTCTGAGCTATTTAGAGTTTATTATTATTTCTTTTATTAAAACCTATATACTTAATATATAAAAATATTTTTTCTTATCATGGTACTTTTGTGAATAATGGAAACATATCACGCCCTTTCACCATCTACAGTCAGCTTCCCATTAAACATGTGCATCGCCTCAGACTCTAGCATGTAGTGTTTCCCGCAGACCAGGCGTTTAAATACTGTGCACTTTTTGTCACTTTTCTCCTAAGTCATTTAAAATTTCACAGTTTTTTTTATTGTTTCAACCATTGACCATAAGCATAATTATAACAGAAAGAAACTGGAACTAGCTAAATTCACTTAGGTTAGGTCAGGTCACTAGGTTATCTTAGGAAGACTTTAAACTGAATGAACTGGCAGTTTTTTTTACTGTCCCATAGTGTAAACCACCTCCAGTCTTAACTCTGTGCAGATTAAAAACATACTGGAACCAAACAGGGGATTTGCAGCAGGGAGTGTTTGCAGCCAGATTTTCACTACCACACAATAGGTCACATTCATTCTGAGATACAGTAGATAAAAGCCTGTGTTAATCATACATTCAAGTATATGGATGTGCTTTTAAAACTCATTGGACCAAACTATTCTTCTGATTATTGGATCATTACCTTACTTTTATCATTGTATGTTTATTTCCTGCCAAGTACTAATGTGTGTGTGTGTGTACATTTGGACTCATTTCAGTCCACAGTCATGCTAGTATTTCGACTTCATATGTATCGCTGTATCATTTTCGCTCATTCTATGTAATTTGTTTAATGGCAAATATTGAATAAAACTGTGATAGTAATATATTTTTATTTGTGGTCTGCTATGTGCTTGGGTACTTGCAGTTATCATGTGTCTCTCTGTGTGATGGTGTTAGGATGGGAGAGAAAGCACCTGCAAAGTGAGGGAGGGGGAGGATAGAGAAACAGAAGCTGAGTGTAACTGGGTATAGAGTTTAGGGGAGGAGGGATAGGGGCAGGTGATATTTAAGCCACTGGCAAACTCTCTCCTCATCCATCTCTACTTTGGCTCTGTCCCCTGCACCTCTTCAAAGACAAAGGAGGCCCTCCATCAGCAGTCAGGTAAGACAGACAGCTTGGAGGGATTAGTTCAGTGTACTTTCTCCTTTGTATCTGATGAAGGTTTCCTTGTAAAGTCAAATATTTTATCAACTGTGCAACTATAGCAAGTAGTGGTTAAATCAAAAACTTTCACAGCATTAAGGCAACTGAATAATAGGCAGTTGTCAGAGGGCCTGGAAAACAATTTAGTGCTAGTCGAGTTTCTGACTGGAACTTTGAGAAGAACGTAACAGCGAATGTATTCATTTAAATGTACACATTTTAATCTATCAGTGAAATATGCTAACAACTGAGAAATATAGGGATTTGTGGCAAACGTGTTACCAAATAACAAGATATTGTGATTAATAGAAAATAGTTGCATCTATGAGCATGGAATAGCTTCACCAAACCTTTAGTACATAAACATGTTCATTATAAAAATGTTATACTTTTCTTAACTTGTTCATCATTAAGATGCGAAGCGCATATAGATTATTACAATACTCAATGTTGTGTTACTGAAAGTATTTTTCATCTCCATGGTTTCCTATTGTATTGTGTCAGTCAGTGAGACAGATGACCCCTATGTATAGATTTTCCAGTTAGCCAGCTTTGGTGTCCACTCGCTTCTTCTTTTGTCTCTGCTGCCTCCAACTCTGACCTCTCTGGTCCAGTGCGCTGCGGCATGATGAGAAGGAAGCAATAACCGGTGACTGACATTAGCATCACTGTCTCCTTTTATAATTCCTGATAATGAATAAATTATGCAAGGGGTAGATTGATGGGTTGATTATGTCTGTCTGTACTTTTCATGTTCATTTATATGTGGGTAGGTAGATAACTTAGACCTTAAAGTTGAAAGTGACTGAGTGGAAGTGAATGACTGCCCTCACCTGTGTGCACAAGGTGTTTTTGGAGAGTGATTATCAGATACGTTTGTGCTTCGAATGATTAGGCAGTTACTTGATTAACAGACATAGGACATGTTTTATACTGAAACCACTTATCTCAAAATGATACGTGCATTACCAATTCAGCTTCCAAGCATGCAGCTCGTGAGGTGACATGAAGTGTGCATGTTCATTGTTTTATGCATTGACATTCACAATTCTGCATTATTGACAGTGACTTGTCTGTGTCTGTGTGTGCACAGTCTCCCCACGAGTCCAGCACAAGAAGCTCCAAGATGCCGGACACAATGTGTGTAAGAGTGTTTAAAGAGCTTTTCCAAAGCTATTCTCCATCTTTCCGTGCAAACATCTGAAATGTAAAACCAAGCAAGGTCACACACACACAGTGACTAGACTACTTTTAATAGGGTCAATATAGCCTCTGCACTACAGACAGAGCATTACTTGACCTCTTCTGTAGAAAAGACCTCTCTGCTTTGGATTTTTCTGCCTGTCCAGCTATCACTTTGTCTTGGAGGTGGCTTCACCCCTGATTGCTATGTGACCGTACATGCAGCAGGGGCTGGAGCGGGCATTTTGTGGTAGAGCCTGATCTTTTGGCCTGATTTCCTTATAGCATGTCCAAGGAGCCCAGTTCCAACCTGGAGAGTGCCATGCAGATGCTCATAAAGACCTTCCACAAGTACTCTGGCAAGGAGGGCGACAAATATACGCTGAGCAGGGGTGAACTAAAGGAGCTGCTACTAGAAGAGCTGGGGAGTTACTTAGGGGTAAGGGAGTGTGTCAAGAGGCAAATATGTGGTTGCACACTTACACACTTATGCAGTTTGCAACTATGCGACACACACAAGTGAAGGTATGCGCTCTCATACTCAGACACACAAGCTGCAACAAGCCTGTGCAGTGATGTACTGTAGGCCCACATGTACATAAAAGAGAACACATACTTAACTCTATCTGTCGCTCTCTGTTCCCTGCTGACAGAGCTCCAAAGATAACGAAGCAGTTGAGAAGGTGATGAACGACTTGGACGCCAACAACGACGGGGAGGTTGACTTCACCGAGTTCATCATTCTGATGGGCGCTCTAACAGTGGCCTGCAATGACTTCTTCCTGGAGTACAAAACAGATGACAAACCGGGCGATGGAGGCAAAGGCGGGTCGGCAGAGAAGAAAAATTGAATCGGTGCAATCAGAGAGGAGGAGGGAGTTAGGGAGAGTGGGAGGGAGAGGTGAAGAAAGAGGGAGAAGGGGGAAGAACTGTAAATCAGAGAGATAGAGGACAGGATTTTAGTCTTATGCAATTTGTAAACACTACAAACTATACATGAGGGAAGTGGGCCAGCTTGTAGTTTGTGGGGCCACAGAACATCAAGCATTCAGCAAGAGTAGCGTTTCCCTCTGCAACAGTTTTGAATACCACAGCATATCTGGAACTAGCTGCACTGTTCTAAAAACAGTGAGTGACTTTACATACAGAACAGGATAAAATTCAGCTTCTTTCACCTCAAAACACTTTTGACAGTCTCTTGCATGTTCCGAGTAAGGCACGGGAAAGAAAGGAAGTTAGAATTTAGTAGAACGCATACCAGGGTGATAGAGCATTTCTTGCACATGAATAATTTGTGAACATATATTAAGTTACAGATTATCATATTATATGTACGTATGTACTCAGTGTTGAACAATAGAATATGATTGATCCCCTTTCCTGCACCTATTTTGTAATCTTTTTTGGTAATAACCAATGCATTCTTCAAAATATTAAACACAGCATTTAACCAACTGCTAATTGTGTAGTGTTTGGTTTCAAATACTCAGAAATCTGTCATGCTGTATTCATCAAAATGTCAGGCATGAATCGCTGCACCTGGAAACCAAGTTGAATGGCTCAGAGAGAAACAATGTCAGCAAACAGTGAGTGTGTGTTGGAGTGTGAGCGTCCGTGTATGTGTGTGTATTGGGGATTCCCACAGAGTAAACTGCTCCAGCTCACACATCCTGCCAACAATATCCTGCAAGTCTTGTTCCACTAGATATAAGCTGACCCAGATGTTTGACTTGGATCTGCATGGAAAACTTCTTCAATTGAGAGAGACAGAGGGAGGAGAGAAAGAAAGAAAGAGACGGAGCGAGAGGGTGCAAAGGGAAGATAGAGTGTTTGTGACTTGTCAGTTAAGTATGTAGCTTGGAAAGTGGTGGTATAATCACAGAGGAATGTTCAAGCTGCTGTGACTGTTAGCACACTTAACTGTCCCTCTGTGTCTCACTCGCTCACACACACACACACACACAGATCAGTAAATCAACACCTCTTCTTCCACCTCATTGGCTTTCACAGCTGCTAGTCATTTTGAAAAAATGACAAGCATCATAGAAAGAAATGGTAATCATAGACCTTTCAAACAAAGGGATTTCTTCACTTCTGGGTATAACTGTGCTTTAACATAGATTAGATAGATCACATCTTCTTCTTACCTTGAGAAATATTTAGTAACTAATTCCAGGTCAGTCTGTATCTATGGGCGGGGTTCACCCTATTTGCTTTCATTCCTCAAGGCACTGTGTTCTCTGAAGACATCCCCTGGTTGTGTGGTTTGAATACTTGAGCTCGATGTGCACAGCCTTTACATAGGTAAACAATTCACAATAAACCAGTACGTGACTGTTGACCCTGACAAGGCCTCAAGGGAAACAAACAACCTTTTATGAGTGTGTGTGTGTGTTAACGACCACAGTTACCTGCTCCAGAGCGCCAGTAAATCAACTGTTTTCATATAGAACAAAAGAGTAGACAAAATAATAGAAACACTTCAAGGAAACGGACATGTATAAGGTCAAATGCCAATTAACAGTACCTGTCATTTATAAAATGACAAGTGCTCCTGTTCCAGCAAACACGTCAGCCTGCAGTTCATACAGTTTATATAAGAAAAAACACTGATCTCATTCTAACAAGCAAACCGGATAATTACTTAAACACCAAATCAAACTTTTACTACTAATATAAATTCAAGCACTTACCTTATTTCTTTCTGTAAATTACATATATCGTAAGTTTTTTAATAAATAATTAAAAGTTTCAAAGAACTTAAATCAAATGTCACATATCACAGACATACAGCACAACTACAGAGGGGGAGAAGTATTCCAGTCTTTTACTTAAGTACTCAGGCTTTATGCAAACTTTTAATGTGGATGGTAAATAGCAACTGTTGGTATAGTATAGTATATATTGCATAAAGAACTGTTGTGGAATAGAAATATAAAGTAGCATCAACAGGAAATACTCAAGTATAACAGAACTACTATCAATGTTTACCTGTAGTAAGATTACAAATAGTCCATAATGTTTGGACTGGTGAATGAGTCTGCATGTAGTAAAACTAGAGGAGGCAGGATGTTTGTTCAGTGAATGAACGTAACTGAGCTGTATTAGTTAGTGAACCACGATGAGACAGACATCCTCCACGTTATTCTTCAAGAGCAGTTACTTAATTCTCAGTCACATGGTTATTTCAACCACATGGGGAAAAGCAATATCTCAAACAGTACCTGACCTCACCAGGTGAGCTGATCGAATCTAACAGGCACGAGTCTCTGCTGATCTGTGATGTGGATCACACATGGCAGGTGCTGCCTGTGTGAGGAGCGGAGATGAGCAACACAAAGCCAGGCCATGTCACTGGCGCTGAGCCTGAAGCATCTGATAAGGACGGTAGAACACTTCGGTTACCAACAGAGCAGGTCAAGCGACACCCAGATGTCAAGTCACCACGTCCATCAGAAAGAGTCAGGCATTGATCACGCCAAGTTGTCATGCAAGCCTGAGGGCGGAGGGGGGCAGCGATTCTGTGACAGCAGGATGCCGTACACGTGAGAACAAAATGAAATTATTCATTCAAGTATACACTAGCATAGATGGATCCAGGTCTCTATCATCTGATGATTAATTCCTTTTCCAGGTGTAGCGTGCTTGTCCTCTCTTAGGTAGAATTTGAGAAGACCTGCTTTCCTCAGGTTCATGAAATCCATCTTGATAGAAGGCCGCAGGGATACCTTATGACTGTAACACACTCCAAAGAGGAGTCAGAAGACATATGAATTACAAGGTCCTGGCACTACCAGCGCATGAAGAATATGCTTTAATGGTCGAAGTAAAATTATTCAAGTACTGTACTCATTTTTGCGATAGTATAGGAGTAGTATTTTAAGTTCTGAATTTTATTTAGGAAAATGTACTTTATGACATACAGAACTACAGACATAAATAGTTATTACTTACTCTTCAAAACACAAGAGCAGATATGAATAAAGACTCTTTAACATTGTTGAACAGTTTCACAGTGTTCTGTGACACCCTTAAAAAGGTAGTGTCTTATTGAGCCTTCTTTTCTGTGGGTTTCAGGCATTTCCACCAAAGAGACATTTCCCTTCTCAAGTTTTTAAATGGTTTCCTTTAAATATCTAAGAATAGTGCAAAGACCAGGGCAAGTAAAATATGTGGATCAACACTAATTATAAATAGTTTTCTCCCACATATCATCACATTCTCATATATACCTTGTGACCTCCTGGAGTTGCTCAGTCCAGTTGTTGAAAACCACTGGAATAAACTGTGTATATAGAACTGGCTGCATCTTGACCAGCAACAACTTACATACTGACGCACTGATACATACAGACAGTTTTTTGCAGAAAGAAAGCTTTCTGTATATTCAATTGTATAAAACCTGAGCTCATTAGACCAAAAAGATATATTTTTGTAGGTAGGGATGTAAAACTTTCAGTCAACTGCTTAAAAATGCACACAACACAACGTTCATAAGAAGACTGCACGTTATCTCTGGCTTTGGAGTAATGAAACCCAACCTGTGGGTCACACGCCTTCATAAATTAAAAGCATAAACTCTTGGCTCCAAACAGAAGCAAACAGTGATAGCGTTTTCCCCGAGAGTCGGTGGTGACAGACAGATATCAGCCTCGGATAACACCCACAGAGTGAGGATGGTAAAGGAGATGGTCGAACGATACGTAAGAAAAGGAGAGAGGTGGTGTCAGTTGCTCTTTTTTCCTTGACATTAAGTGTCTTTGACATGGGTGTAATGATACTACTCTTACTCTCTGTCTGTTTTTAGTGCCGCATTTACCTTGGATCTACACACAGCACAAACTGGGGTGCTCACTTCAGGTACGTAAACTGTTTGTCCTCAACATGATCCTCTGCTAAACCTAATCTGCCCACTAGACCTTTCCCCCGACCTCTTCACTTTAACCCGGCATTATAATCTACCCCCTTTTAGCAAAAACGCTGCACTAAACTTGGAGACAAATTACCAAACCACTGAAACCACAATCAAGCTCTCACAGTTAAAAGATTCATTGTGCTCAAAACGCCCTCATTCAGTCATTCCAGCATCTGTTAATAGGCCAGCTCCTCAGGGATGATGGGACGGATTGATGCTTTGATCGTTCCCTTTCAGAGAACACATCATTGACACAAACACCCTTCTATTTTGCTGTTTATGTTGTTGATTTATTGTGATGAGAGAGAAGCACACAGGGGATCTCCAGCATTAAGATTCAACACCTTTTATTATAATCTGATTTACAAAGTCTGAACAACTGGTCTCCACATACCAAAAGACAATGGTGAAAAATGTATAGCAGGTGTGTCTCCTCACATTACTTCTGCTTGAAAGCTCTGCCAAAAACTACAAACTCACTTCCCTTAAATCTTTAAAGAGACATTGGGTTGGCAGGCATCCAAAAACATAACATAAAACTAAATTTTATTTTATTTATGACATATTTTATTGTGAGTCTGACAGCTAACATCAGGTTGTGTTGCAGATCAAAGCCACTCAAATAATTTCCAGCACATCACTAAATTACAGGAACATGCACAATGTCAAATGTCTGCGTTACATGTAGAATACACAAAGAAAAAGAAGATTTGGGGGATTATAATAACCATTTCTCAGTTCGCTGTTCTGCTTCTTAGCACTAGGGGACATTACACATCAAGGGAGTACACACACTTTTTTGCAACAGGGGTGAAAAACATTTAACACAAAATAAAAAAAGACTTTTCTTTTAAGCTGATAGTTCAACTTTTTTCCTGCAATATTTTATTTCACCATTTGTCATTCATTTTTCTAATTATATCTGTAAATATGTCTCACTTGTAGACCTAAATAAGTTTAACATAAGACATTCACTTTACAATGTCTCAACAAATCACAATAACAAGCAGGATTGTTTTACCAGCTTGGTGAAGATGAAATGTAAGTATTGTTACTCCTTCAAGCACATTGTATTAGGGTGAATCACTCACTCACTCTTCACAGTGCAGATAAAACAGTGGAAACAACTCCCTCATTCACAGTAACAAGAAGAAACCCTCAAGGGACAGTGGTTATGGAAAACTCAAAGTATAAAAGCATAAATTAGAAATCAGCTACAAGCATAAAAATAACATAGATGGTCTTTAATCATATCTTGATAAGTGGAATGATATGCCTGTACGCATGGATTTTACCAACTATAAAGTGAGAAAAGAAGAAAGTCCTTTGTGCTGGATAGTTGGTGCAATGTATGCGCACATCCACCAGAGGGGGAAAGAGAGCCACAGGCCAAAGACTTCTGTCTGCAGCTTCAAAGTAAAGGTTTATTTCGTAACAACAGCAAAAATAGCATATGTATCCGTTGATAGATAATATATGTTTGATCCCTGTCCAAATCCTGCTCCAAGTCACATTTAATCAATAAAAGTGCCTCGTCATCTCCGCTAAGCTTCCCCCTTGTTCACATGCGAAACAAGCAGCCTGGATGACAGAAGACATCCAGCATTTTTAGACAAAGAGTGAGTCACATAATGTAATGTCAGATCATACAGATAAGTCATAAAGTGAGACCTGAAGAGCATAGACATAGCCGTAGAAGTACAAGTACAGCATTGAGCTTAACTGATCAGATTTGAGGTCATGTGTGATTTCTGGAAACAACTTGTCAATTTAGACCCAGAGGTGGGTTTGTCTTGATATCCTAAGCTGGGCTGAGATGAAGTCAGTGGACGCGAGGCACTGGGTGTAGCAGGGTCATGTGCTCAGCGCCGTTAAAAGGTAGACGCTGAGTGCAGTAGTGGTGCACCACCTCTGGGATGTTGGGGAACACACAGCTACTTTGATCCAGGGTGTAGCCATTTTCTTTGGTCTGGGCAACAATGATATGAACGCAGCCTTGGCTCGTCCTGAGTCACACAAAGGAGATCAACAAAGAAAGAGAAATTAACCAAGTATATTGTGCATTCATACATCCTGATGTGTTTTATGAACCTTAGAGAGGGAGAGAAATATCTTCTGTAAGAATAAAATATGCATAAAATTGTTTAAGGGCCTTATTTTGCAAGTATGATTATACTGCTTACACTTCCTCTTAAGAAATATTCATTATTATTCAAATGTTAAAACTCAACTAACTTTAAAACTGAATGCTGTAGTTTTAAAATGTTTGAAAATGTTAAAATGCTGTTTACTTGCAAGTAAACAGTGAATTTGGTTGTAAGTATTTTAATCACACTTTGTGCTCTAGAAAAATGTACAAATTTACTGCAATGAAAGAACATGTTAGCTTGTGCAATATTGTAAATTACTGATGTGTTTTATTTCATTAGTTCTGTTTTTATTTCATTTGTAAGTTGTAGTAAATGTGAAAAAAGTTAACTACAACACAAACTACCATGAAGTTTGCAACTTTTTAGGCAATAAGGACTGTGAGATAAATAAGTCATATTTCAGCACGTAGACATGACCGATGCACTTTCGGGCTACACTCACTTGAGGGCAATGGAGTACTTGCTGTTGTCTGACTCGCTGTTCCTGACCAGGAAGCTTGCCTCTTTGCACGACTGAAGCTGAAACTCCGCCTCCTGACGAGTCACACAGCCATGGTACCAGCTGAGACAGAGGGTGGGAGTGAGGGGTGAACAGCTTATTGCAAGAATGACAAATACATTTACCGATAACAATTTAATTTCTTCAAAGTTCTTAAACTGTAATATTTTTGGATATCAGTGATTAACTCTAGTGGTTCTGGTACCTCTGTTTTTCCAGGGGCAGGGAGGGGTCCACGCAGCAGGTCTCGGTGTCAGGGCTGCTGCCTGGAGTGGAGGAAGGAGGCAGAGTTGGAGGAGAGGATCGCAGGATTTTCTGGGTCCAGCTTTTCTGTCTCAGATGCTGATGCTGTGACACCGGCTGGGTCGGTGGATGTTGTGGCTGCCTGGTGAGTGTAGGGTGAGGTGTCTCATCTTTGATCGGGCGTTCAGGGCTGTCAAACTGTGCTGAGGGAAGACAAATGATGAGAGAAGATATGGATTTATGTAAAAAAAAACAACAACTGACTCCATGCCCAAGTTTGAACTGGATGCCGATGCCTCAAGTAAATACAGAATAAAAGATCAACACTTCGACGTTTGAAGATGTGCTAGATGGTCCTCAGTATGCTGTCGGTCTATGTTGCATATAAATTATAAATGTGAGAGCAGGCCTGACTTGTTTTTTAAACAAACATTTTTCATATTGATCTAGGGCAGAGAAGAGGCAGGGCAAACATAAACGTTACGAGTTACTAGTTCAGCAAAAAACAGTAACAAGTATTACACGCAACGTTTTTCTGCTTGGTGTCTAAAAATAAAGATAATAAACAGACACATTTTCATTGTGCTGCTGTACCTGACAGAGATTTGACGATATGCTCCTTCTTCCACTCCCAGGGCAGCTCATACTCAGTGGAGGGACGAGTGTCCAGCTCTGGCCGTGTGACTGCCGTTTTGTCACCGTCATCACTTCCCTCATATGGGATGTCATAGATCTGCAGGGGTGCAGGCTGACCTTCCTCCGCGGTTCCATCACTCCCCTCCAACAGCACACATACTTTCAGCAGGTCCTTGGATCCCCTATGTCTGATCTCTTGCAGGTAGAAAACACAATGGATGACAATACAAGATAGTTGTAGCCAAGTGCAAGAAAAGCATTTCACACTGACTTCAGATTTGCAAACGTTTTGACTGTTGTAGAGTTTTTGTTTTGTTTTCCTTACTCATGTATTTTTTATACTGTACTTCTGTACTTCTTTCATCTGTTTGCATTCTCCACTTACTCCATTCTTTTATTCAACTGTTCACAGAGAGCTCGCAGAGGAAAACAAACTTTGAATGTCAAATGCAAGTTGTTCTGAATCCATATTACAATAAATCTTTTTGTCAGGGCTCTCCAACCTTTAATTTTTTACTTTTCCAATTGTGTGAAGGCCAGCTCATCTGACACTGCCCCTAGATTTAAACCGAAATATGTTTGTCTTCTATAATGCTGTGAACATCAATTTCAACTAGCAGTCAGGATTATTTTCTTTAGTGTAGGAATTCATTATTATGAACTAAAACTACGTAATTAACTTACACAGTGTTAGACACACTGAAATACAGGAGTTTGTTCTGATATTAGCTGGTATATTATGTTAAAAACAATACTGGCTCAGTCTCATAGCCCCATTGCTTATAGGGTCACAACAGCTCTTGCTTACTTCATCAACATGATCTAAGACTCATAAATTGACTCAGTCACACCATCATATGCTCTGTAGTCTTCTTTAATTTGGCCTGGAAGTAGCACAGACACTGATTGTGTTAAACTCTATTAGGGAGCACTGCAATAAAACATTTTCATGTTCACAGCAGGCTATTGTACAACCCTTTTAGTTAAAACAATGGATTGATGGAATGAAAGGTCAGGAGACCATCTGATTGGACAACGGACACCAGTCATCCTGGATACTGGGAAGTTTGATCAATGGTCAGACAGCTCCATATAGGGGATTACACAGAGCTGCGTCCGAGAGTGGGGGAGGCACTGAGGGCCAATTTCCTTTTTAGAGAATAGTATCAGGAAACAGAGACAGGAAAGAGGAAGCGGCGGCAGGAAACTGCACCCATTGTCTGAACACAGCGCAGTTGCTGTGGCAACCCCATGGGGTGCAGAGAGCACTGGGGGAGAGAGTTCATGTTCTCACCGCCGGCTCTGGAGAGGCTCAAAATGGGATTTCTGTCATTAATGCAGGGGATATGTGTCAAATGCAGCTGTGCATATTCAGGATTCAGAGGCTCTCAGCCGCCAGTTTTAAGAAAACTCTTACCAGTAATCATCTGCTGGGCATCGTAAGGCTCCATGTAACCATCGTTTTCTCCAACCCTCTCTGCTTCCCTTTGCTCTCTGGTCTTCTGAGCATCAAAGGGATCTGCATAGTCCTCAAGAATTATCACCTGCAAAATAAAATTTTCATTATAATGTAAATGTCGTTCAGTTGAAATATTTCAATAATCAGTTAATCGAGGTGCAATGTTGTCCTCACATGTCTTGATGTAACAACAATCTAAATCCCAGAAATGATCAGAGATATTCAGATTACCCAACACAGCAAAGAAAAACTTGTTGCTGGGCATTTTAGTTTGAAATGACAATTAATTTTCAATAATTTAATGAATTAACTGTAGTTTACGATCAGTTGAAATTAATGCATTTGGAATGAGGCGGTGGCATCGAAAAGATACTGCAGCTCGTCAGACTGTGCTTTAGGACAAACAAAAATGGTAAACTAATGTCAATAAACTAGAAGACAGGCTTCAGCTGTTTAAAAGAATGTGTGGCACTCACTGTCTCTACATTTATATCTCTCTGTTAACATTTACCAAACCAGTCTTGCCTGACTGTGCTGCCATCAACTCCATCATTATTTCATGTTTGTTTTACAAGCTACCAGCCAAGACTCAATAGCCCTTAAAATAAAGTTGTTGTTTTCCAGTCACTTCCAGTTGTGCTCACAACTTACCTTACCAAAGAAATGTTGGCATTTGTCAGTGTTTGATTGTGTGAGTAAAGCATCAGATGCTTCACAGGCTGAGAGTGTTGTTAAAGCGTTTTATTTAGAGAGAATTAGCAACACAAACAGACACGCACTTCACTTGGCTTTACCGTCACCTCCTATAGAAATAACAGAATGTCCTTTAGTGAGGAAACTCAAAGTTAGACATAGTACAACAGGACGAATCCAACTTGGTGGCTGTTGCAAAAATCTGAGATCAGAATTTGGGATTTACTCCCTTTCTGAAACAAAGGACTCTTCTTCTCTTTTATCTCTTTTCTCACCATCACTTTCCTTGACTCCTCTATCTGTCTCCTTTTCTTTTTCAAAGCCAAGCTGGAGGGGACTCGGGTTTGCACCTAAGTGTCAGATAACACAATTCTTTTTATGACATGATAGCCTTCACCAGGGGGCCTGAATCCAGTGAAAACGTGGGGGTGGGGGTGGGAGGAGCAATACTGAGGCTGATCACATACACAAGAGGAAGGTGAATGCCTCATATCTGACCACAGCTTTGTATTCAAGGCGGGGAAGATGAGGGCGAGGGGTGGAGAGGAAAAGAAAGAGAGATAGAAAGTCAGACTGGCAGGAGTGGACACAATGGGTGTAGTAGAGACAAAGGGGAGGGAGAAACAAAAACAATAATATCAATTTCCAGAGCTTGGACTGGATCCGGGCTACTTCATTGTCACTGGGACTCATGACACCACATACTATTTTTGCTGAAGTAGAGTGTGTTTAATTACTGCTAGAATTAGATTAAGGTGGCACTGATGAATCTGGCAATATCGCAGTACCAAAAAAAACATGTTTTTGGATTAAGTATGGTCATAATATATAAGAAATGTGTTCTTTTTCTTCAAGTGGCCTAAAGATTATTAAATCTATAGTGCAAAGCTTGACTACATGCCTGCTCTCAACTAAATCATCTGTCAGCTAAACAGCCACAAAGTGGAAAGAAATACCATCTCTACACATTTTAAATATTAATAAACCTATGTTCGATATAAGACAATTCAGATATCACAACTACCATATAAGAGCTTGTATAAATGAGGAAAACATAGAGTGATCTCTTAACTCACAGTTTCCGTCTTGCTCGGGGCTGGTTTCTCCGCTTCAGGTACCACTTGATTGGTGATGGTACCGCTGTTGAAGTTCGGGCTTTTGTCCTGTTTGTCCACTCTGATCAGTCGGCTGATGTAGGCATTGGCAGATGAAGAATTCTTCGGGTGTCTGGGCTGCTCCTCAAACACCGGCTCCGCTTTGGAGTTCTTGCGACTTTTCCCAGGCAGGAGGGTGTCCCAAACTTTTCCATCTTTCGGGGAGCTCACGCTGTTTCTGCTCAGCTCTATGGCTGAGTTCTTTCGGTTTCTTCCAGACAAGAGGGACCCAACTCCTCCACTTCCTCCACCTGTACTGTCAGCAGAGGAACTTTTGCGCTGGCCCGTTTTGGAGCCTGTAGTTTTGGTACCAATGCTGGCCACAAGCCCAGCTTTACTGCCTCTTGGTTGTGAGCCTGACTCTGAAACTGAGCGGATCCGGTCGGTACCATTCTTCAGATTGATGGGAAACTCCTTGAACCACTTTGCCATTGTAACTGTGATGGAAACCAGTAATCCTCTCCGACTGTGCCGACACCTTTCAGCGCCATACACCAGGGCCCCAGAGACGCACCTTTAGAAATCACAGCCTTTCTAACAAAAGACTTCCGCTGCTTTATTCCAGGACAGAGCCTGTGGAGAGTAGAGGATCTCCAGACTTGAGTTTAAAGCATGTCATAAATGCTTTTAGACGTCAAAAGGTCTATTCTTAAAGAATGGAAAAGAAAGAAAGTTCGTAAATAGAAAACTTACAGCCTTCATACCTGTTTGGAAAAGGAAAACATCAAACAACCCAGCTTTATCCCATTTGTTATTTTCTTACACCTGTTTCTTCTTTTTGCCCAGGGAAAACGTTTATTCCCTTTGAATGAAGAGAAGTCTTTGGAGTGGGAAGACCCGAAAGAAGGCAAAGTTTTTTTTGCTTCTAATTTGCGGTCCCATTCCCAGAGCGGCTTATCTGGTCTTTAACTACCGTCCACGATCGCAATGAGGCTCCTGACTGCGCCTGGAGTCAAAAGGGGAGGGGGTATCTGAAATTGAGAGGGGGAGGCAAGACCGTGGTGGGGTGGGCGGAGATCCGTTTTTAATTATAGACACCATGGTGGTTAAGCAATTTAGTTTATTCTGACACATAGTTCCCCACCAAGCATAGTGACATCTGTTGGCTTTTCTTTCTCTTCTTTCTCTTCATAAATACATCCTAGATAGCATAGGATAGGACATATATATTTATTAAAAAATACTATATCTACCATACTAATCATTTTCATTTTCACACAATAATTTAAATATTTTAAACAAGCTGACATTTATGCTAAAATTTCGATGATTGATGTTAATTTAATAATAATCATAATGTCACTTCATAATGTGCTTAATTGACTGTCTACTTAATGTCCCCTGCTTTAACTGTACAGGGTATCATTCAGAAATGGTTCATTCTGAGCTGTTCCAACTGTACCATTGAAAGGTATGACGCTAATTTTATAAATTAAATAAAGCATGCTATAACGATTGTTAACCCGAGAGATTTGCAAATATATTATTAGAGTTTAATATAATATACGCTAAAATCTTTACTTTAGTCATTTAAAAAAATGCGTTTTATAGCTATGAAGTATATCTATCGACACCCCCATTTTTGCGGTGAGATGTAACCTTCCATGGTGCGCGATACTCCTGCCTGTCCCTCTTTGTCCGGTAGCGATAGAAAGCCATGTTAATTATGGCAAAATTTGCGTTTTTGAATGAATTATAGTTGAATGGTGGATCAACAAGCATACACCGTGTGAGGACTGGTTTGCTGGCAATGACACACCAGAGAGTTTCAATTTAAAGGACAGCAGAGCAAGCAACGGAGAAAGGGTACAGTTTGCTTCCAAGACCGTCTGCAAGATGGCTAGCTATCTTCAGTGGCATGCTAACGTTAGCTAGTAAGCTAATGTTAGCATAGTAAACAACAGCTTTCAAAACGATCGATTTCTTTATTTTATACATGCTGTGATAAGTGAAATTAAGGGCACATTTTCACACGTGGATGTAGAAAAATAAATCACAGTTTCGGATTTATGTTCCAGTGTTGCGGCTGCTGAGTGAAATCTCAACGCTGCTAGCTAGCTACATTGAGTAACGTGGCTAGCTAGTTAGCCAAGGTAGTAACTAGCTTGCGTTAGCTAGCTGGTCGAGTTCTCAGCTACACATCTGTAAGTGATCATTTTGGAGAGGGAGGGGTGCTCTGTAAGTTGCTTGTACTGGCAGACAAGCCAGGTAGCAAGCAAACGGTTTCACTCAATACGAACTTTTGCTAAGTAACGTGAATTAGATTAGTTTTGCCTGACGGTTATTTGGTGACCAAATCCCGGCGTGACAGACACCGTGGCGAAAGATTTGCAGCTGGAAAGGAGTTTGCAGACCTGGGCCGGCGTTGTAATATATTCTAGTTACCAATACATATTATTTACTGTTGTGATAACAATTTTAGCGTTATTGACATGACCTGAAGGCAGATTCCACCTACTCGGCTCATAGCCTTCAAGACGTCGTCATTTTTAACTTTTTTTTTCTTGCATATGAACGGTGATATGCCACTTCACTGACAGTCATATTAGCTAATGGCTGCCGAATCGGGGAGACTACTGGCGGGACATGGAAAACGAAGCAAAGGTAGGAATTAATTTCACCCATCTCCAAATCAGATCGGAATCATCCATTACTGCGCTGCAATGGGCTGCACTGGTGCTATTAGCAAATCCCTTCTCGCCTCCCCCATATGTAAACTTCACGACTGTCTCCGGTGGTGGCTGTTTCTCACAGAGTGGATCTGTGAACGGGGTTCATGTCTATCTTGCTATCAATGTACCTTCAACTCCGTTTCCTCGTTCTCATGTCTTCGTCTTTTCCTGTCTCCCTCATTGACCTTACCTCTTCTGCCTCTTGTTTGCGGCCTCTCTCCCTCTCGCCTGGGTCATTTGGTCTGCCTGGGTCATTTGCGATTCAAGGCTTCATAACCTTGGTGATGATAACGCCTGGATGTTCAGCATCTTGTCCTCATGCCAGTCTGTGTCCTATCATTGAATCCATCTGTTGGACGTAAAAAAAAAAAAAAAAAGAGGCCCTAGGTCTAAAGCTGCTCCACTCTGTCACTAAGGGGTATTGGCCAATCCAAATGTGATGCTGCACTTGATTGGTGGTGGACTGAGAGCATGAGGCATGGAAGCCTATATAATGACTAATGTTATATTTCTCTCTTTTCACTCTTTCCCTTTATTTCTTATGATTTCAGCTTCACAGATGAAGAGCCCAGAGAAGAAGAAGGCAAGGAAATCCACCACTCAGGTATAAGTTTTTTTCACAAATCAGATTTCTTTGCTGAAATGTTGATAAAAGTTTTTTTATCTGATTTGATTTCTTTAAAGTAATGAGCAGCAATTCATTTATTCTGTTTTGCCTATCCTTTGTTTTAGGCGGCAGGATTCTCCCACCTCACTGAGTTTGCACCTCCTCCTACTCCTATGGTGGACCACCTGGTTGCCTCCAACCCCTTTGATGATGACTTTGGGCCCCCAACTCGACCTAGTGGGGCAGGTGGTCCAGGTGGTGCTCCTTTTCTTCCCAGCCCAGGTGCAGGTGGAGGAGGTGGGTATGGAGGTGGAGGCAGACTGGGCGGAAGCATGAGCTTCATGGCAGGTCCAGGGGGACCAGGCAGCGGCCAGCCTGGAAGAAGGCCACCGTTTGGCCCTCCATCCAATGCTGGACCTCACCACCAGCTAGGCTTTGGCGGAATGCCTGGCTTTGGAGGTGGCAGTGGAGGTGGCAGTGGAGGAGGAGGGGGTGGTGGTGGTTTCCCCCCAGGGGGCCCTTCTCAGTTTAGTATGCCACCAAACTTCAGTCCCCCTATGCACCCTGGGCCAGGATTCAATCCCATGTTGTCTCCAGGAGGTATGGGAGGTCCTGGAGGAGGAGGACCACCACACCCTCGATTTGGCTTGCCTCCACAGCAACAGCATGGACAAGGTGGACACCCATTTAACAGCCCACCTTTACCTGGGGGTGGTGGTCCCAGAGGGCCCCCACATGGCCCTCTGCCATCTATGGGAGGAGGAATGGGTCCTGGGATGAACATGATGGGTGGAATGGCTAGTGGCCCTGGAGGCAACATGGTGGGTGGGTTGCCAGGTATGCCCCCACAAGGACAGTTTCCCCCCTCACAGGATGGCCCCTATCCTGGCCCCAGCCCACCAGGGCCAGGTAATGAGGATGGAAAGAACTTTGGAGGAGGAGGGGCACCACCTGGGCCTCAGCAGCAGCAGCAGCAGCAACAACAGCTTAATCTAAATCCTAACGGGCCCCCTCCTAATAATACTACTCCCGGCCCCCCTCCTAATTCTGGCCCACCACAGCCCGGAGGAGGCTTCCCTGGACACCCCGATGTCCAGCAGCCCAACTCCAATACACCTGGTCAGCCTCCATCAGCACCACCACAGCCTAATCCCAACTCTTCTCCTACTGGTCCTCTGAATGGATCAGGCCAACCCCAGCATCCACAACCCAGTCAGCTACAGCCCCCAAGTAACACAAATACCCCCAACTCTAATAACTCTACCCAGCAGCAACAGCAACAGTCCACTCCACCTAACTCTGCCCCAGGCTCTACGCCTTATAACCAGCAGAACAACACTCCAGGTGGTGGTGGTTCCATGCCAAACACTGCCCCCAATTCAGGTCAGAACAACATGACCAACAACAATGGAGGCAACACTCCTGGCAGCAACCCCAATCCCCCTTCTAACTCAACCCCTACTCCAAACACCCAGTCTCCTCTGCCCCCTGGGCCCGCTGCCCCCTCAACTGGGCCTGTCTCTGGCCCTGGAAAACTTGGTGGCCCCGGGATGGTTTTTCCTTGCGGGCTTTGTATGGCAGAGGTGCATGACGACCAGGACGCCATCCTGTGCGAGGCATCGTGCCAACGCTGGTTCCACCGTGACTGCACTGGCTTGACGGAGCCTGCGTATGGGCTGCTGACCCGAGAGAGTGCTGCAGTTTGGGCCTGTGACTTCTGTATCAAGACCAAGGACATCCAGGCTGTGTTTGTGCGCCAGGGATTAGGCCAGCTGGTGGCAGCTAATGAGAGTTGAGGAGTGGATGTTTAAGGAGCATTGTGTAAGGACATATAGAGATATTCTTTGCTCTGATCTAACTGAACAACCTGTGTGTCATATCAGCTACTTGCCCAACTTTCTCTTGACTAGCCCTTTACTTGTTCACTACACAGAGAAACACACTCATTGACATTCATGCTTATATATAGCACTTTGAGTGACTCTAGGCAGATGATTTTTCTTCCCCCAGTCCCAAATCATGATGAATGTTTGACTACACAGTCCTTGAGACATCTAGCCTGCCAACCAGCCAAGCACTGACACCAACACACTACCTCACACACTTTGTGACTGTCTGGCACAGAAGCTCCCGCACTGACTGTGATTGACTCACCACACTCATGCACCATGTGAGCGTGATATTTCAAACACACGAAAAACACACATTAGGCGGAGAAATTAATGTTGAAATATTCCTCTGTGTATCCGTACAATAATACAACAATATCAACATTATTATCTGATTTTCATGGCTTTAAATTAAGACAGACATGATATATCAAATCAAAAAATAATTTAGAGTCCCTAAAAAATCTAAAAGGGAATCAGGCTTCATTCATCATTTGATTCACAGCTGTATTTGCCAACAAAATGCTCCATTCTAACACTGCCCTATCACAATTAGCCTTTTTACTGCAAATAAGAGAACAATTGATCACTATATTTCAATGTATGAGGCATATTGTGAAACATAAATGTTCAGGGAGTGAGAAAATAAATAAAACTGTATGACAGTTCCTGCACACATGCATACACACTTAAACACATTTTGACTCCAGTGTCGATTAATCTGAAGGCGACCTGGGCTGAGATTTTACACGTCACAGAGAGGATAGTACCACCATAATAATTGTAAATAATGGGACAAAACATTTGTCTGAAACTCCCCATCAGTGGTGAACATGCCGCAGTTGACCAATGAACAAAATAATAGATTGAACTTATGTGTCTTGCTTGTATACAGTATGTTTTGTTTTTTATACAGTACATTTGAGTCAACCATTTCTTTTTTTTTTATCTCTGCAGTACACATGAATTGTGAAATCAGTGCTTTTGGATGGTGTTGGCATAGCAAGTAGTGGCATTGTGTCATGTCAGATGTGCATAGTCCTTTTTTAAAAGTAAAAAAGAGGGGGGGGGTTGCATGTGATCCAATGCAGTAACTGTCTGATCTGTTTATGTTTATATTCTGGCCTCTGCCCTGAGGCTTTGAAGTAGACCAAATAACTAAAGAGCGAAAATTACCCTTTTTTTCACGTGACTGTCATGGTATAAGGTGTTTATAACTATTCTTCTTTCTCTCTGTCCTTGATTTTGCTTTATTCATTGTCCGAATTGCCTTTCTTTTCTTGCTCTTGCAGCTGTTCCTTTTTTATTTTCTACTGGTATTTGTGCTGTGCTCTTGGTCTGCTCTGGTGCCTCCTGGTGGAAACTGGAGGAACCAGGAAATCCCTCACCAGGTGGGGAAGGAAAGGTACTGAACTGAAGTAAAAACAGATTTTTTTTTGTACTCGTCCATGTCTGTTTTTATTCCCATGATTTTACGTCTTTGATAATAGTTGTATTAAAATTAGGGTTAGAAGGACCGTTTAAAACAACAATTTCTTAATGTCCTGATGCTTAGATTTTAATTACCTTTGTAAACATAT
>JAUYWH010000003.1:7450150-7474572 GCA_034779795.1 Ctenopoma multispine
TTTACCTAGTTTGTTTTGTTGAACCATTATTCTTAGAATATTGTGAAAGTTATGTTGGTTCTTAATGTTGACTTGTAAAAAAGTAATAGGTAAAACTATATTGTCTCCTAAACATTTTCTTAAACAGAATTTCCAAGAGAGTTTACAGGAAAAATGGATAAATGGTATTGGGCACTAACTTTGGGTAAAATAGTTAAATTAATTCTAATGAAATGCTAACATAGCAAGAAAAATGAGCCTGCATAGAATCCAAACAAAGTACCACATTACAAGGTTATCTCCAAGAAACAAATCATTATCCTTATTTATTTATACTTTGGCTGTTTCACTCAATTTTGTGACAGTCTTTACTAAGAGATGCATCCTTTTAGTTTAATATGGATTGTAGACACAATGTTGCATGTAATAATGCATAAATATTGGATTGTAGCAAGATTCAATATTTTTACAGCGTTTTTGTATTTCCTATTGTAGCATTTTCTGTATGGACCACAGTGTAGCTCTAAAGGAAGTGACTCACCATGATCATCTACAGAGCACATTTCCTTTTGGTATTTAGTTTTGACTGATTCATTATTAGCTATTTCTTATGACCTGCGCCGGTATTGCATATGACTGAAGCCCAGTACTGCCATGAAGACATTTTTAAATTGAATTTGTTTCTTTTACCATAACGCTATTGGATTATGGGAAAATAATGGGTCGCACACTGTTTTGACCCGCGTACATGATGAAACTGAGCCCGCAGCTGCGGCACCGCCTGTCGGACAACCTCCCACCAGTGACGTCGGTCCTGAGGCGGGACGATGCCTCCGATGTGCTGGCAACAGGTTGCACTGGTAGTGAGGGAGAATTTCCCGATGTCCTCGATCCATTGAGTAACACACAGCTGCTGCTGCTGCTGCTGCTGGTTCTGTAAGGACTGACTCAGGACACTGGGCTGAAGTAGGGAGGAATATTTCGGGATTTGAATCATCTGTGCAGGTGCAGTAAAACAAGTGAGTGTGAGTGTTTGCACATCTGCTGCCTCTTTACTGTACATTTACTTTTAGGTGCTGGGTTTCTGAGTGATACTGTATCCGTAGCCTCGTTTTGCTGAGCGGGCGTTTTGCAGCCTTTGGATAAGCAGAGATAGACACCTGTGGCTTTGTGATTGGATTTGGCAGCCGTCTTCTTGTGCTCAGCTTTTCCTGCTTACGATAATGACTGAAAACAATCACAGGGCAAAACAAACAAACAACAACAACCTTTTGTGGTCAGCTTTCAGGCGTGATTCCAAAGGTTTTGCATGCAGCTTTGTGTGTGCGCTGCGCCGCGCTGCGTAAAGACGAGAGGTACGAGAGGTTGTTAATAAAGCCAAACGTTTCAAATAGGATGCGACGGCGTGTGGTTGGGAAGTAGGTGCGTTGGTTGTTTATCTGCTCTGTCACTAAGGTCGTGGTCACAGTGACAAGTGAAAAAGCGGTTTCGACGCTCACCGATACTGACTGACCGGATAGGTGGGTGTGACGCAATTTATCCGGCAACAGACAGGTGCTTAAGGTGTTACTCTAACAAGCAGAAGTATCTTTAGTTGACATTCTGATATGAACACGAAAACCGTATTATTCAGTTCACAAGCTGTGTAAACAATCTGACGTCTGCCAAGGAAACACAATGTGGCTTTTGTGTTTGTTAGATGTCTGCAGCTGAAAGGTGAGAGCAGCCTCATGGCGTGTTTACACCTGAGAACTCACTGTACACTGGAAACTGTTGGGTGTTTCTTGATCTTTGTTCATTGATTTTGAAAATACTTTCTTACAGAAATAGCCCTGATGTAAAATCTGTCAAGCATGGGGGGTGGGGGCACATGGACATTGGGTAAACATGGACCATTACTGAGGCTCTATGATTATGGTGAAACTGGCCATACCTCACTTAACACACCCGACAACACTCATTTTCTCTTGTAGGTAATTTACTACCTAAACTTACTCACCTAAATACAAGTGCTATTGAAATTATATTATTGTGTTTTGAATAGGATTGAGTATTAATTCAGAATAGTTATTTATTTACTTTCAGTGTAGTAGCATGATGATGTTTCCATGTGGCTTTATTGTTTTCTTTGATAGAAATTACTTTCTCCAAGCAGTTTGGCTAAATAAGATTTTTTTTGAACACACATGGAAAGTTGGGAACCGAGTTAATATATATTTGATATAGGCTGATTGATCTAACTGATCTGACCAATTTATCAAGTGAAATATCAGGAAATAGTGAACATCACCCATCACAAGTTCTTAGTGATGTCTTTATATGTTTTATTTTGTCTAACCACAACTAGATTCAAAAATAAGCATAGAGAATAGCAAGAAAAGTCTCATGGTAGAAGCTGTAGAAACTAACAAAATGTATAAAGTGTATTCTTTATCTGTGTAATATTATCATCATATAAGCCTCCTGACACTGATTTCAGCCAAATCAGACAGCTGTAGTGTCACTAGTAGTCTAGTTCATCTGCCCAAGGGCCAGAGAAAGTGGGAGAGTAAGTTGAAAGTCACATACGTATGTGGTAAGAGGAACAGGAGGGCAAAGGAAATAGGCTAGAAGAAAATGAGAAGAACCTGCACGGCGAGGAGAAATGCAAGAGTCCTGGCAGATTGGCTCGTTTGGTGACATTCCTGTTTCTGTTGACACTGTGTTTCCCTGTGACAGAGAGAACGAGAAGAAGGAGAATCAGTCACCAACCAGTGCTCAGCTGTCAATCACTGAATGTGTAAAATAGTTAAGCGTTTGATGAAATCTGTTTTTACACTTTTCAGTATGACCGCTGATCAGCAGCTGAGGCAAACCTCAGGAAAAGGTCATTTATAACCAGGTCATGATTTTCATGTCCAGGTTGTTTGTTAATATGTTAGAACTGGAGAATTAATTTATTTTTCCACTGTATTTTTAGTCTACGGTTTGTCATCCTTTAATTAGACTCTTCACTTTTTATTTACTGCCTATGTGGACATTTTCCGCATGTGTAGACTTTACAGTTGATGCTGCCCTAGTTCTCAGTTTCTTCTTAATCTGTCTTTATTATACAAATGCAAACCACGCGCAGTGTCGAGGGGAAAAGGGAAAGCCTGGAATCCTAAGAATGTTTTTGGGAAAAGACAAAGGCTGACTTTGATTCACTAATCTAACCTCATTGCTAGTCAATGTGCTGCGTGTTACACTGTAACCAGTGGTCAGTTAGAGCAGGTTACATTTTAATTCCTGTGAGAGCCACATAGGTATCGAACAAGGAAGCAGGGTGTGGTGTTAAGCGTGGTAGTGAAAAATCAGCATTAGCAGAGCTTGAACACAGTGATAAACAGATATATGAGGGATGACACTTTCTGCATGTCAAGAAGCTATTATCAGATAATATGATTGCAGTAACAAAGGCGTGTTAGCGCATTAGCACTTACTTCCACAGACACTGAGAGGAGTGATACTTATTACATCACCTACCCGCAGGGAGAATACAGCAGGTTGGTGTGTACTGTATACTGGTGGACACCCTTGCATATGCAGTATGTGTGTGTCTGCGCAGCTTAAAGTAAACAGTCTATGCCTGAGTGACTTTATTCTGAAGTCTGCTGACTGGGGAGACTCTGGCAGAGGGAGAGAGGTGAGGCCCATTCCTGACATAGTCCCTAGTGTTTAATGGTCCACAGAGCATGGACAAAAGGAGGAGTATGCACCTTCCCATAATGTCCATCACCAAGCTAAGTTTCAGAGCATGAGTTTGTTTACGTTTATTCTACAAACCTAAAATTAACCTGCACATATTTTGATCATTTCAATCGCTCCAGTCCATTTTTAAGCAAACATACGCACTGAATATGTACAATATTTATTCCACCTTCTTAAATGTGAGGGCATTATGGGCGTCTTTGTGATTTATAACATAACTTGGAGCTTAAACTTAGTGGTTAAGTCAACCCACTGTCCTTTTTGTTCCTAATGCTTTGATTAAAACTCAAACAGCGATATTGTCAGTATTCCTTTGTAAATCAGTTGCCTTGTATTTACCTTTCTAGTGCATGGTGTCTCATACACACCCTCTTCTAATCCTACTGTATTTTCCCTGCCTTCCAAACACACCCTCTGGAAAAACGTAGGCCTCTACCTGCACAAAGAGCTTTTTTAATGCCCAGTGGCATGTTTGGCATGACATGAATACATTGTAGTTGAGAAGGAATTTAACCTGTAGAGCAGAAAGAGAAGATGACCTCTTCAACTGATAAGTCTGCAATCTGATAGTTTAGCTGAGCCAGAGTGACTTCACCTGGGAGGAAGAAGGAAGTTTTCACATAAGCCAAGGTAATGGTTAGAGATATCTGAGTTAGAGAGTAATTTTTTAAGACTGGAAACAGCAATAGGACAAGGGCTTAAACAAACTAAGGTCGGTATCTAAACTCTGACATTCTCATTTTAATAAGTTTCTCTCAACTGATTTGCATTTCTGCTGTTTCCCCTCCCTGCCTGACTAGGCTGCTTGCACAGAAACCAGAAGAGGAACATGAGCACTCTCTCTACTGACAGAAAGGCTCCTCTGGATTACGGTGTTCAGATCCGCTTCATTAAGGACCTCGATGACACAGGTGGGGGTTACCCTGATAAAGCTAGAGGAAACATCAATGCAACTCCTCCTTCCAGTAAATACGGGGTGGCAGTACGAGTTCAGGGCATCTCTGGACAGCCTTATGTGGTCCTGAAAGATGGCGAGAAAGGTGACTCATATGGAGTCCAACTAAACACTCCCACCTCCAGCTCAGGGTCACCCTCACCTTACAACAGCCTTCCCAAAATCAATAAAGAACCAGCAGAATTCGCAAACCCCTACAGCCCTGTAAACGCAGGACTTTCCCCTGTTTCTCCAGCAGTGGATGAAGACGGGGAGATTTTTGGGAGTCCTCTTAAGAGACCTCCAGGGGATGGTCAAGCAGGAACACAAGCTGAGGAGGAGGGTGGAGCTGGGAGAGAAGGACAAGTGGAAAAGACAAAAGCGGAACCTCCAGCCCCCAGTGAAGTAGAGCACAAAAAAGATTGGACTAGCACAAAAATATATAATGAAGCAGGGTTGAAACCTGTCAAATTTAACAGCACAGGACCCAGAAAGATCAAGAAAACTGGTCCTGGTATCACTGGTTCTTTGGGGAGATTCAGTGGAAAAAAACAAAGCACAGATTCCCTTTCAGAATCATTCCCAGAACCTCCAGCTTCAACTGAAGCAGAGCAGGTCCCAGCAATCGACACCAACTCCCTGGCTCCCATCAACAAGCTCATCAGTCAGTTCAACAGCGGGACACCAGGCAGCACCCCACAGACCCGAGGCCGCCCTGGAGCAAGGCAGCGGCTCAGGTTTGACGAGCGCAGGAGATCCAGAAGCCTTGATGCTAGAAAAGATGTTCAGACAGAGCTTCCCCTCCTGTCTCCTGCCTCTCCAGCTGTTAATCCCTATGCTGTTCCCCTGTCCACCTCTTCCAATTTGTTGACATCATCTGCCCCAGCGAGTGGTAGTCTGGGAAGGAGCCCTACATCTGTTGCTGTCGCACTTGAGGTCCCCAAATCAAGCTTTAAGTCACCAGGGACGTTTGTTGCCAAGGACACCCCTCCATTTATAGCAAAAAAGCCTGTAAGTGACAGCAATGGGGGGCTTATGAGTTACTGGCAGATATTAAATCATCGTTTTATTTTCAGTTTGTCTTATTTGTCTTACTTTACCTTTGAAGGCTCCAAGAAGCCAGAGTCAAAACACAGACGTCGTTAGTGGGGAGGAAACTCAAGTTAAACAAGCTTTTTACAACATCAGGTAAATAATACTTCAAGCATGATATATACTGAATGGCCAGAGTCGATGTTACCATATATAAATCTTTCCAGTCTGATTTTCTGTTCACTTTTTCCTCATCAGCACCAGTCAGAGTGATGGATCCCTCAAGAGAAACTTCAACTTAAATGAGACGACCAGCAGTTTAAAGGTATGATAACACATTAAAGCCCACATTTTTAATTCTAATCAGTAATGTCTGTGTAACCTACCAGAACCTCTAATAATCAGGTTTGTAAGAGTATTTGACCAGACACAGTCACAACCATATTGTTTAGACAGAGGCAGGGTGTTTATCCCATATCTCCAGTCATTGTGTGAAACCAACCAGCTAACTGCTGGCTACTGAATATTCATATTCACTGTACAGTAAGGAAAGCTTCTCTCAAAAAAAGTACCCCAAATGCTGAACTGTTTATTTAAAACTGTACATTATGTACTGTACACAAAAACAACATAAGCTGGGTAATGAATGAGAATTGGTCCTGCCCTTTTTTTAAATGTATTAAAATGATGATTCCAATCATTTATACCAGTTTATTGTAATACAGCAGACTTTTATTAATTATTCTATTATGCCACCTGTTGTTCTTATCTTTTGTGGTGTGTAAGCCCAGCAGAAATTAAAAAGTAACAGAGTCTGGGACCCAACTTTTCTCCTTCACGAAGCAGTTATTGTAATGGCGGTGACAGATGGTTAGCAGCCTCTTCTGTTTTCTGAGGATATTAAGTTGCTATGTCATTCACTTTATCTCCGCGGATTGCCGTTTGGCAGGTCAAAGAATGTAAGAACTAAGGGGTATGCTGAATATTGTTCTGCCGGTTTTGGTGCCATTTCTGCTCCGGTGTGCTCCTGTGACACCTTATTAAAATAGATTGCACCAGGTTTTTATGAGCACAAGCGCACTTCTTCCTTTAATTTTGCATCATTTTGCATTAATCTGCATACAGAAGATATTCCTTTGAGTCCTTACCTTCTCATTTTACATGCACTTGATTATGTATGATCCTTTGTTATGTACTTCTCAGTGTGTTGTGACCATGACTGCTTGTGTCTCGTCTCTTGGCAACAACGTTGCTGCAGTGGAAAGCGGTTAAGTGCTCAGTGTGTGTGTTGAGGGCGCAGTCCTTGAGAGCCATCAATAATTGAGTTGGACTGGAACCCTGCACCAGCTGGGGGATAATTCGCCGGGTGGGACAGATCCTCCTTAGAGGAGTGTTGTACAAAACCTCCTTATTTTTCATGATGTTAACCACACTGTTTACTTTAGTTGATTTAGTGGATCATTTCCTAGGTTCTTTAGAAGTGGCAGCAGCTACTGAAACATACACAACCAGCATCAAACTGCAGGATGAAGGCGTTTACACAGTTTTTTTTGCCCAAGGCTATTTATTCTCCTGCTCTGCCTCCAAACCAAAACATAATTTATACATGTCTGTATAAAACCAAAACACTACGTCCGAGCAGGATCAGATGAGGGTGCTGTACACTAAAGAGCTCATTCCCACACTGATTTGGGGCATTCATAATACATTCAATGTCCAGATTATTATACTTACCCTTTGATATCAGAGGGTTACTTGGATTTTTAAAGGTGATGGCCTGGTGATGAGTAGCTAGCTAGAAACTTTCTTTAGCTTAGGAATGTTGAGAACAGCATTTTGCACATATTTATAGTTTGTGACCATTTGAGTTAAAGAGTTATTTCGGGCATTCCTGGTGTGGTAAGTATGAAAATGAATCGTGTATTTCTATCAGTAAAATCTGTGTCAGAAAATATTTGGTTCAGAAGTTTAAGTCTGTGGACACAAACAAAGAAGTGGATCATTAAGTTAAGTGCATTTCCCAAGGTGAAATTTTGGCGAAAAAAAACATCCCATCACTGAGCTTAAAATTATGTTTCACATTTTTCTAACTTTGGGTGGAATCTTAGCTGTAATTTGCTCCCCTGACAGTGGATCCTAATGTAGTTAACCTCTACATTGGACTTTAAATGAACCTCATTTGCAAAATGCAATCACACCATCTTCAAGTATTTTAACTGTGGCTACTAATGAATTTAGCATGGCAGAAGACTTTTATTCGCTCGCTTTTATTGTTAATACACATAGGGATACATCTGATGCAATTCACTCCCAAGTGCTCAAAGGAGCTTATAAATATTCTCAATTATCTAGTTATCTTCTGTTAATTATCTCTTTTAAGGGATAGAGAGAAACTGAAATGTCCCAGAAAGGGATTATCTGCACACTGTCCTGCAGGGAACAAGACGAAAATGAAACAAATCTGTACAAAATATATCTTCATATTCCATCACTGATAAGTAACAGAAATGTGAGGTCCCTGGAGGAGCAGAAGCGTCCGTGATCCTCGCTTTGTCTCTCTTTTCTGTTTCTGTGTCTGCGTCCCTGTAATGAGTGTGTAGGAGGATAAGAGAGGTTTCATGATCAGGCTGCACTCCTTTTCAGTGAGTGGTGTGGGCGACAATTGCGCAGCCGATACGGCTCTGCTCCCCTGCAGCCTGTCAGAAAGAGTTGTTTATGTGGAGAGATTGTCTTTTTTGACAAATTTCTGAGCATACTGACAAGGGATGTTCTCCCAAATATTATTTGGCTGTCAGAAACTAGGGCATGGAATCCACAACTGTTTTTTTTCTCTTAAAGTTTAAGATAACACAGAGTGCATATCGTATTTGCAGGGTCGACTGTTACGCTGTAGCAGTGTTTTCAGTCCTGCTCTCTATGTATTTGTACCTTTTTTCTCTTTCACATCCACAATCTCCTTTAAACTTTGTTGGTCTGTGTGTGTTGTGTATTTTTGTCTACAGAAGGAAGATGGAAACATCCAAAAGGGGAGTGTTGAGGAACTTCAGGAGCAACTCAATCGCTGCAAGAAAGAACTGCAGCAGGCCTATGATGAGTAAGGATGTGTGTGTGCTTGTATACACATGTGCAGTGTGTGCACTTAACAGCCAACAATAAACTCTCCAGTTATTGCTCCTGTGGGTTTTTTTGTCAAAGGATCATTTCACTATTGCCTGATTGATTTGCTTGTTAATGAGTGTGGTGTTGCAATATTGATGATGTGTGCGTGTGTACAGACTGGCAGAGGAGCGAATGGCCAGAGATGGGGCAGAATCTCGTCTGCGTCTACAGGAAGATCAGCTGGCTGAGCTTCAAGAGGAGTTGAGGAGGGTTGCGGAAAACTCTCCTCACTCTCTGCAGACGGTACTGACATTCTGCACAATGACGGACAAAGCTAACATCCATACACGTCTGTCTAACCATCTGTTTGTAAATCTCTGTAAATGTCTTTCTGCAGGATGTGGTGACTCTGCAGGCAGAGCTGGCGGAGGCTGCCATGTTACGTCAGCGCCAGGAGGAGATGCTCCATCAGCGGGAGCGGGAGCTAACTGCCCTGAAGGGGGTTCTGAAGGAGGAGGTGGAGTGCCATGACCGAGAAATGGAGGTTCTGAGGGAGCAGTACAGCCAGGACATGGAAAACCTGAGAAAAACCATGGAGCAAGTCACACAGGTGCATACAGGCAGTTACACAAAACTTATTTGCTTTTAAACTATCAGATCTCCTGGGGACTGAACTGAGCAGTGTGTCACTGAACATTTATCAAAAAATATGATTTTTGAAATAGTTGTCAGTACTTAACGCTTAGCATTAATTAGCAAACTACAAACTAAAAGAATAAAATTATGAGACTGAACTGCGTCATCCAACAGAGACAGTTGTTAGATGACTGAATGACTGAAAACAGTCTGCTAACGCACTCTTAAGACACAAACAGCCAGAAATAAACAACATTTTTTCTTTTCAGAAGAGCTGATGTAGTGGGAGAACCATCAGGTTGTACCTGTCAGGCAGTTTGTGTGTCCTGCATGCGTTAATAAGGGGATATTAATTTGTGCTTTGATGTTGCATCCGCTTATTATACACCCAGGCTTTATCTTGTCATTCTGTTTCATGTGTCAGTATGCAGTCAGTGTTCAGACAGTGAGTCAGGGTACAATAAGGTCAGGCTAAACCCAGTGTGCAAAGATAGAAAAGAGAATTTTTCTACTTGTGATTGCAGTGTAAAACTTTTTCAGTTGAATTTCTTGCTTCTATCATTGGATTCTTTTCTGAAGACCTCAAGATGTGGTGTAGAGGAAATTTGAAGCATATATGTATCTACAGGAATAGATCATTATGCAGTAACAGCGGCACCAGGGAAAAAGTAACATGCAGCCAGAGAGCAGGAAATGTGCAGACAGGTTGTCAGCTGCTTTTGATGAGGTGATTTATTTAGCATGGGTAGGATTAAAGTAGTTGGATCGCTGTTTGTCGTCACTGTATTGTGCTGTATCTCATCTGATAGGTGGCTGTGTTATTTCTTATGTAAAAGTATGTGTAATGTAGAAGATGAAGATGTGCTGATTAAGGCATAAGATGAAAGCTCTGTGTTTCTTTTCACTTGTGCTGAACACTGAAAAAAGAAAGTGATAGATTGTATGTGTGAGCGAATGCTTTTACTTTTTATTAAGTCATAATAGTGAGAGGGTAGTTGAAAAATCAGTTCTATAAACTTAGAGTTTAAACATCCTTTTTTTGTGTATGTTTGTGGTCATGTTATCAGTCCCAGGAGCAGATAGAGGAGGAGAGGGAGAAGGTGAATGCTTCCATGCTGACTCTGGAGAAAGAGCTGGAGAACTGCAGAGATAAGGGAGAGCAGTGGAAGACAAAGCTGGAGGCCACCACTCAGGAGCTGCGCGACACCAAAGAAGAGTTAGTGTTGATAAAAGTCTTATAGTATTTGCATAATCAAACTAGTCCATTTGTTTCTCCACATTGAAATAAACCTTAACAAATGTCAATGTCAGTCACTTTGTAAGCTGTTCAGTAAGTTTTAATAACATTAAAAAAAAATATATATAATTCACGCTACTCACATCAGAATGAAACTTCAAAGATGTTTTCTTAAACACTACACAAGCGTTAAGTAACATTCAAAGACAGTGAATATACTGTATATAAAATTCAATTTTAATTTAAAGACTTACATAAATATAAAGATATTAGTTTCTATTTCTCAGCTCACATGCTGATTATGGGGCTGTTCCATTACTTTGGATTATTAAAAAGAACATGTTTATGTTCACACCTACCTTTTTATTGCTTTCAACAGTTGTAACACACACACACACGTTCTGGTCTTAGTTAAGCATCAAACAAACTCTCAACTGACTCTTAATAAGCCTTAAGTTCCCACTGAAAACTTTAGTATATACTTTGAAAAGATAGTGTAAGAGCATTTTTGGTTCAGTCCTGTGAGACTACATTTCTTTAGAGTTATTTTTAATGCATGAACTCTTTCATTTGACTTTTCATTTGGCAGGAGTGGGAAGCACGTCGGCAGTCAAACGTGAGAGAGAGAGAAGCGCAGTCTCACTGTTTGGTTTGAGTAGATTTAGCAGAGTTTCAATCAGAATTACAGATACAGCATGTTCTCTGAAATGCACTTTAAAAATTCAGATATTTGAATGGAGTTTGGATTTGATGGCATTTGTTTAGATCATTAGTAATCCAGTTAATGTATGATAATAACTCAGCAATAATAAACCCAATCATGTCATGATTCATTTATGTATCTGTTTTTATGGTGTAGTGCAGTAGTTTGTCACTGCTGTCTTTGGAGTGTGCACATGTGTATGCAGTGTGTGTCCTTGCAGTGTGTAGGCATATATATATTTATAATAGTACACGGAGCAACTGTTACCACTGTGTTTTCTTTAAGATCTACTTTCTCTCTGGCAGGCTTCAGAAATCCCATTTGGAGAAGGGAGAATTTGAAGGCAAGTTAAAGAATCTTCAAGACTCACTTCTCACCATGAAGAAACAAATCCCTTCATCTGACAATAAAGATTCTTTACAAAAGGTAATTCGCATGTTAGTCATAAGGCAGAGCACAGATTATGTTTGCTGTGTGGGTGAAATGGGGCTCCTTTGTTTTATAGTATGTGTCTTTTTTAGTCGGTCAGAGCAGAAATGTGGCTGTGGGATTTTTTTTTAGATTAAATTCAGATATTGTTTTTCGTTCTCATACATTTCTCTTGCACACATAAAAACACAAATCACACTTGAATGCCCCATACTCATATTAACACAACATTTTGCACCGCGGTGCATTCCTCTTGCCCATTCACACGTTATTCATCTCTGATTACTTATCCCAAGGAGCTTCAGTGTTGCCATGACGATCTGAAACGGGCTCACGCCGATCTGGACAAACAAAAGGGCCAGTTGCAGAAGAAGAGCGAAGCACTTCAAGCACTAGAGAAAGCGAGTGCAGAGAAAGAGACCGAGCTTCTGTCTGAGATCAACAAGTTGAAGGAGCAGTCAGACAAAGAAAAGGCCGAACTGAAAAAGGCACTCGAGAAGGCAAAGGAGGTGAAGCATCATCTCGGTTCTATGGAAAATAAGTGAATTTGACGATATAAATATTTTAAATTTAAAAAGAACACTTCTTGCATCAATGAAATAGATTTATTTGAAAAATAAAAGGACAAAAATATTAAAATAAATAATGATGTTTTTGTGTATGTAAAGGTAAAAACCTGCAGAAAAGTGGCAGTGTTGTACTTAAAGTCAACACATTCTGCATCAAACACTAGTTTTCTATTTAATCTTCTCTCTGTCTTGGTCGTCTTCTCTCTACAGTCATCAGCTGAATCTATGGGAACAACTGTGGTGGACTACGGCACCAACCTG
This sequence comes from Ctenopoma multispine, assembly GCA_034779795.1. Lineage (NCBI taxonomy): Eukaryota > Metazoa > Chordata > Actinopteri > Anabantiformes > Anabantidae > Ctenopoma > Ctenopoma multispine. The sequence continues at coordinate 7,462,759 of JAUYWH010000003.1, forward strand.
GAGCTCCAGGAGGCAAACACACGTCTCAGAGAGAGGCTAACTCGCATGGTACTGCACAAAACAGCCAGTACACAGCTGTACACAAACATGCGCTTGAAATGAAACATACGTACATACTGTACAAGAACAAAAGGAACAGCCTCCCACACAGACCCTCATTTCAACCGAGAGATGTGAACTAAATTAGATCAGAAGAAAAACTCTGAGAATAATCCCTCCAAGAGTAATTTGCACAAAATTAGCTCAGTTTTCCATAGGTCCTAGAATACCAATGTGTCACAGCTGCTATAATCTTGCTTAATTTGATTTCACATGATCATATGATGAGCACAACCATACACAAATGAGTGTAGGTACATGTTAATATAAAGTAAAAAATTTAACCTGGAGATGTAGTGATCAGTGAAGCAGAATCTCTGCTCTAACTGTACCTTGAATATAAAAAGAGCTGCTTTATTATTTGCTGTTCCTATTTACATAGCAGATATAGTAACCGGGCTGAGTGCACATGGATTTGCCGTGTGGTAGAAATGGCCTAATATGATGCCTAAATACTCAGATGAACTTACCTATAAAATACAAATTATTCCATGTGCTATAGACACGTGGTCATCCGTGGACATTTTTTCATTCCTCAGACGAGGCTTCACTCCAGCATGCCCCGAAATTCTGAGGACAATGAGACTTTGGAAGCTCTGGAGGATGAGAACCGCACCCTAAAGTCTCAACTTGAGGAGGCAAAGAGAGGAGCTACCCGCCTGAGCAAGGAGAGGGATGAGCTGACCCAGCGGCTGGAGGAGAGGGATCTGGAGAGGGAGGCGCTGAGGAGAGGCAAGGGCGACCTGGAGGAACAGAAGAGGCTGCTGGATCGAGCCCTTGAGAAGATTAACAAAGAGGTATGTGTAAGAGTCAGATGAACGTTTCCGTTTGCTGATATACAGTATATCCATCGTCCAGAGCTTCCAACGTGTCATCGTTGATATTATTGTTCACAACCGTTCTCTCTGTCCCTGCATCCTCCACTGTCAGATGGAGATGATGATGGGAGATTCCCGTCAGTCAGTGTCCACTCTGCAAACACAGCTCGACGACTTCAGGGAGCGCTCGAGGAAGGATCTGCTGGAGGCGCAGCGCAACAGCAAAGACAGACTCGCCGAGCTGCAAAAGGTCCAGAGCAACCTGAAGGCCCAGCAAGAAGAGGTGAGAATGAAAATATTGAAGTAACAAGGCTACATGAAGAAAGGGGAGCAATTTAGTATATTTTTATAGTATCCTAGAGCTTTCTAAAACAACAGGTTTGTCTAACAATGGAAACTTTATTGTTCTACTTTTAAACTTATTTGTAGTATTGTTTACAGCCAACTACTGAATGAATTGCCATTCATGGCTCCCAGAGTATAAATCCCTCTTAACGCCACAATGAGATTCATTTGTGGCTTTGAGTGAAATAACTCCATAACTATTAGACTGTTTGGTACACACATCCTTGTTCCACCTCAGGGTGAATAGTAGTCACTTTGAATTCCTGACTATTCCTCTAGCCAGTCAAAATTTTAAATTGAATAATACTTTGGTTTATGATCAAAGGGGTCATAAGTTATTACTCTCTTATCTTATATTAAAGAATAGAGATATAACTATATTAAGTAGTTTGTCACAGTGTGGCAGGGTTCTTCTGGGAATTGTAATAGCAGAAAATGCATGAAAATGGGTGAACTTCCTATAAAACCTCAGAAATAAAGACATCTTGTATCTTTTTGCAGGTTTCTCGTCTGAAGAAGGAGCTGCTGGGGTGCAGCGAGGAAAGAGACAGCGCTCAGCTGGAGAGAGACCTTCTCAGCAACCGTCTGAAACACTTGGAGAGTGAACTAGAATCAGAGAAGAGCACCCATAGTGACCGTAGCAGGGAGATCAGGAGCCTGGAGGTGAGGCTTCAAGGTCAAAGATCATGAGCTGGGGAATTTAAAAGTGTCGGGAGTAAGTCAGATATGTCAGTAAATGGGAGGGTATCACACAGGTTTGAGTTCAGATAGATTGATAAAATATGCTCCACAAAGTAAATATGTTTAAGGCGGTTTAAGGAGTTTTTCTGTGTTTTCACAGGATAAAATTAAGACACTGGAGATTGAGCTGGATGAGGAGAGGAGCAGCGTGGAGCTTCTGAACGACCGAATCACACGTAGCAGAGATCAGGTGCCAACATAAAAATATTTATATACACATGCAAATAAGCAGGAGGTATTTCAAAGTAATGACATATCTTACAGCATGTTTATTTACGTTGTCCATATTCTTTTCTCCTGTCTCTACTTTGTCACTTTAGGTGGATCAGCTTCGTTCAGAACTGATGCAGGAGCGTTCGGCGAGACATGACCTCGAGATGGACAAGAGTGCACTTGAGAGACAGGTACTTCTTATTTATTCAGTAACACACACACACGTTTAGAGTGCAAAGTCAATACTTTATTCATCTCACTGTACCACCCCCCCTCCCAGGTAAAAGAGTTGAAGTGTCGTTTGGCGGACATGGAAGGACAGTCCCGTCCCTCAGCTGGAATCGCCCTGCTGGAAAACAAAATTCAAGATTTAGAGGAGAGGCTACGTAGTGAAGAAAGGTATGATAGGTCAAAAAAAGAAACAGCATCTGTAACTGTATGTTTTGGCTATTTTGATGAGTCAGATTACCAAAGGTTAGCTCTTAAGACTGCTGTATACAATATATAGTATGTACTGAACAAATCCTAATGAGCCAGTGATCATTTATCCATAAAAATCTCTGCCTGGAAAGGAAATGGGGGCGAAGTGTTTTAAATGCTCCAACATACCCAGTATGTATGAAAATAATAATAAAAGGTATAAATTAGTCGTGAATTTTGTGTCAATTTTCGTTTACAGAGAGAAGTCCAGTATCCAGGCCTCCCAAAGACGAATGGAAAGAAAACTAAAGGAGCTAAATGCCATGTTGGACCAGGAGAGAACCCAGCATGTTGAGCAGAGAGATCAGGTAAATATCAAGATCAGCATGCAAATAATCGTCACTGTTTATTTTAGTCTTTGCTGGTTAAATATTAAACGCTGATATTCAAGCCAGATGTAACCTATTAAAATAGTCAGACATGGTGGAGAGTACACTGAACATGTAGTTTTTACACTTCATGGTTTGTACTGACAAACAAAGAAGGTAAAACATTTTAATTAGTGAGCTTTGGAAGTCTATTAGGTAGGTTTATTTGACATAGAAAGAGCCAGGCTAACAGTTTCCTCCCAATCTCAGTTTTATGAGCTACGCTAAGGTAACAAAGTGGAATTTTTTCATGTAACTCAGCAAGAAGACAAAGTATGTTTTCAAAAATGTTGAGCTTTTCTTTCAAGGTTAGACCTGAACCAAAATGTACTATTCCAAACATTGTAAATAGACACACATACAGTGCATGGTTTGTACTATTACTTTCTAAATACAATTTAATAACAAGTTTTGTTTCGTATAGTATCTGTATTAGTCTATTAGTAGTAGTAGTAGTATCTATAAATACTGCTAGACGTACCTGCAGTTTAATCATTAATGCAGTTCAAACAGTGGTTAATGGCTTCATTTACATAAGACTAATCTCATGTATACTCCTCCTAACCCAAACCTAACCTCACTCCATCACCAGAACACTCCCTGACCTCCTTTTCCCATATCATCTGTCTGCTGCCTCAGTTGTTTCACGTAGCCAAAGCTGCTCCCCTGCAAACCCCCATACTCATGAAAACCTCTGTCTTCAACCCCTGCTTGTCTAAACTCTCTCCACTCCTACATCTTCACCGGTGAACCCCTCCGTTCCCCCTCTAACCCCCTGCCTCTCCCTTTCCTTCCCCAGTTGTCTTTGCGCGTGAAGGCCTTGAAACGGCAACTGGACGAGAGCGAGGGAGAGGTGGAGCACCTGGAGGGCATCCGCCGAAAGTTTCTCAGGGACTTGGAGGAACAGCAGGAGCTCCAGGAAGTACTGCAGGCCAAAGTCACAGCAATGGAGACTGAACTAAAGTAAGCAGCTTATATTTAACAATTTTACCATTGTATAGTGTAGGAGTAATTGGCTAACTTTCAGTATTTGTCAGGTAACGGTGTGTATTCTCTACACTAGGTGTCACTCTATAGTAGCTAACAGGATGCCTCTGTACTCATTGAACAACATAGAGTATAAATGTACTCAGTCATTTCTGTTTGTGTTCTCTCAGGTGGAAATCACAGCACCGTGTAGCTCTGGGCCCTTCAACTCTAAGCTCTGAGGACGAAGATGGTTTTGGTGAAATCCAACTACAGACCAGCAACTGCTAAAGGAAGATGACACCACAAAAGAGATTTTACAGTGAAAAAGTTGTAAGAGTCTGTCAGAGAAAGGTACTCAGGGCATCAAAGACTTGGTTGTGTGAAGAACTCTGTTGCCTTGCAGTACAAATTTGCAGTCATGCTTGGGTTTTATTTTTAGTGCAGCGGTCCAACAGAGACAGGTTGTCAGGATAATTAGATTGTATTTTTGAGCCTTCGGCTGTGAAAATGATTGTTATGCTAGTGTCACATTCTATCTTCATTGAGCTCTTCTGTTTCTCTGTTACTATGTTGAATAGTGAAATTACAGTTAATTACAATTACAGTTAGAAATACAAGGTTTACTTAAAGTAATTCAACTTGAACGTTTAAAAAAGACTCTTTGCAGTGTGTTTATTAACATATTTACTGTTTACTGCCATCATAGCATATTACTATTGTATGCTTTATGTTCAGAGGTCACATGGTAGCGAGGTATTTTACCTTTTTTGCTTCATAGATGTCAAACGTACAAATTGAAAATCACTTTTAACCAAAAATCACCTTTTTCTTTTATACTATATTGTTATTTTGTTGGTTTTATCTGTGTTTGCCTTTGCATGAGAAGTTGCATCTGTCAGTGTTTGTTAGTGTATTGAAGGCAAAGTAATATTTTGTTTTTTTACATGTGAAAGTGACAACAATGGGCAATTTAAACTGAGCCTATCTTTTACACTGCATTATCTGTGCATACTTACTGCTTACTGCTACCCAAGACAATCAGATGTACATACCGTAGCACTGTGTATCCTCAGAGTTTAATCTTGTCCCTACAGTTTTCTACTTTATGACCTTACTTCTGAATGGGGCTCAATATGTGTCTGTGTATTTAGCTTGATCCATTTGCATGTTTTCACTCAAATGCCTTAAAAATAAGTTTCATATCTTAAGTTTCCCTTCATGCTGTCACTGCATGTGTTCTGTTATATGCTGGTGTATCTAGTATTTCATGCTTGTGTGCTTACATCTCATATCTCATATGTACTGTACATTCCTGTTAAAAGAATCATTATCTCATGTTAAAGGTGTTCCACATTTTTCCTTGTGGCTCCTGGTTGTCGATAACACCATCAAATGTTATTAGTGAATTGTAGTTAAATTTTAACATGTTTATTAAGCTTCTGGTGACATTTGATATGCTTTGTAAGCTTCCCAAAAGATTTGACAAATTTAGTTTCGACTACGTGTACTATAAAATTATAGTATTTATTTTCATTTGTATTTTAACTGCAATATACAATTTAAGTACTTTGGTACAGACAGTCTGAAAGATCCAACAGAGGTCTACAGCCAAAGTTGTGGTATGTGGTATGTGGTATGTATAGATGGCATCTTAACCCTTATACTAAAATGGCACCCTAATATACCTGTTAAAGCTCATAGCTCTTTTTGTCACCAACTTCCATGGAAATGTAATATTTTATAAAAATCCAGAGAATCTATATTTTGCCCCTGAAAACGAGGACAGAGGTACGGGTGACCTGCTGTACTTTTTTAAATTATAAAACATTTGATAACCACATGATGGCAGAAGTGAGACAAAATAAATCTACATTCTGTACTCACTGCACATAAATGCATTCATTGACACTGTCTGAAGAAGTTTGATCTTTTGACCATGTTTTGGCTTGAGTTTGTTCTTGGGATGTGGATCCTTACTGTCTCTACGATAGTAGAGTATTTAATCCCTGGTGTGCAGCCATTACCTCATACCTGACGGCTTTTTCCATGGGAGGAGGGCCAGTTACCAGTGGATCTGAACCCAGTCCCAGGTAATTCATGTCTGATCCCATTTTTACTCCATTAAACTTGTGTCCCAACTGACTGGGAGTGTACATTATCATATTTATTAATCCAGTTATATTTGTTGTTCCTCACTGTGTGTCTAACAGTTTTTTTTCTTTTCTTTGATGAACATGTGAACATAATAATGTGGTTCCACTTCTCATCTTTTCACACTCTTTGTCCTTGTCCAACAGGACAGGCTGTTGTGGCAGTCTGTCCTGTTGGGAGGCATGGCACAAAGTAACAATGTCTGCAGGGAAGCAGTGTTTGAGTAGGATGCCTCTGTGCCTCTGGCAGTCCAACTCTCCTATAAAACCATACCAGTAAATCACTAAGCCTGGACCAAACCTGTTCCAGTAACTCCAGAACTGTTCGTTGAGATAGATACGATGATTGTGTTCATCTCCAAATGAGGCTTTGCTCTCAATCCAGTGTACAATGTGTCCCTCCACGGCAACTGGAACCTCCAGGATGATATCAGGTGTTTTGTCATAGCCCATAACTCTGAGCTGGTTTTCATCTAAAAAGGAAAGGTTCCTCTCCTTCAGCTTGTCACGGAGCAGCATCTCATGCTCTTGTCCAATAGCATGTTTGATGCTGTCTACCAGAGGTCCATAACAGCAGTCATTTATAGTGCATTGGTATATGTTGTTGGCCAGAACTTGGTCTGGAATTAGCGATGGCTCCTTAAGCATGCTGTTGAGGACTGTTTTTGATGGTGTTCCACCCTCCAGGTCCTCAAGAAACCTGGCCAGGATGATACGAGCCATCAGTACAGGTGACAGATCCACCTCATTGGCCAACTCCAAAAGAACAGGAGCAGTGGGATGTGCCTTGGCTTCAGTCAGATACCTTCGGTAGTGGCTTTCAATAACTTGCGGTGCACGGTGTCTTGAGTTTGTTCTCTTGGTTCTCTTTTGGTACTCCAGGGAGAAGATGCTCAGAAGAGTGGACTGCGAGTGATTTGAAAACCGTTCCTTCAACAACTTCATGCACTGGCGGGTGGGTCTCAGCTGTTCAGTCCATCTCTTAATCTCTTTATATTCAACTTGGGACAGTTTCATCTTCCTTCGATTAGCTGCCTAATGTATCACGCATTCCCGTTTTCTGTGGATAATTTTCAGGTAGCTGCTTCCTACTAGGGAGTTGTATTCTTCCTGTCTTTGTCTCCTCTGCTCGTCATTCCTCAATAATTATCAGCCGCTGGAATAAAGTGACTGCAAGAAACCATGGTCTATACTCCCTGTCTGAGAACGTGATTGAAGACATAATCTAATCTAACAAGTAGCAGAACATGAGAACACTCAAGTGAAATAGAAATACCTCAACATTTGATTTAATAGTACTTCTGTAAATATGTATTTAATTATTTTTCACCACTGCTTCTTTCCGCTTTTTTACCATCTGGATTGTCTCATATTCCAACACTCACACAGAAAATGTGTTTCGGTGGAGTTTCCCTGAGTGTTGTCACCGGGAAGTCTCCTTTGTTTGTTGACTGACGCGCCTGTGTGTTCCGCGGGTCGTTTGGAGTGGGAGGACGCGTGTGCATTGTGGGTTTTGTGCTGGTTTTGGTTCTCACTGTTCGCGGTGGCGAGTGAACACGCTGCTCAAATGTTTGTTGGTAATCCCCGGACAGGTGTAGCGGCGTGGCCTGATGTCAGACAAAACCCTGAATGTGTCCCAAGTTTTGACTGGCAGTGTACATTATCATATTAATCCAGTTATATTTGTTGTTCCTCATTGATAGGAAAAACGGTCCAAACAAGACTTATTTTGAGAGCAAATTTGATTGAATTAAATATTTTGACTGCTAAAATGGATGAGGACGTCCCAGAGGAGGCTGTGCCTTCTTATCATTTGAGCTTGGGACAGTTTCTTAGGTAGCTGCAGTAACATATTCATTGAACCAGTGCATCTTATAAAAATACACTTTATTCAGTCAAAATCAATGACATTTTCAAGGTCGACTGCACATTCTTACACACCTTAATTTCTTAAAGTAATGACTGTCTTTTCTGTCTTTAGTGAGTGTTTCCTGCCATAATATGAATTTCTACAGTAGCACAAAGAAAGAAATGTCACAAATCAACTTAAAAAGGCCAAATGTGAACTGAAAACCATTCCAAGTGACTACTTGGTAAATCTGAGAAAATGCAGTGACTGTCCCAAAGAAAAACGAAGTGACTTTGGACAGTCTAAAACATGAAACATATTCATGGTTTTCCAGGTTTTACCATATAATTCTACAGTGGTTGAATGTGGTTTGGATGTCAAACAAACAATGTTGGATGTCAGACAAAACCCTGAATGTGTCCCTGGTCGGTAACCAGACAGTGGCCTGACGCGGATCGCACAGTGATTCTACAGTGTGATTTCAAAACCGTTCCTTCGACATCTTCAGCTAGGGACAGTTTCATCCTTCTTCGATTAGCTGTCGTATTATGTATTATGCATTCCTGTTGTCTGGATATTTCTTAGGTAGCTGCTTCCCACTTGAAGTCTTCATGTCTACAAAAAGTAAGATTTGATTCTAATCGTCATCTATTGTGTTTATGAAAGAAATAAATCATCAATATCATTTTCAATAATCCAGTATCAATGAAAGTCAATGACAATAGAGGTGTCAAATTTCATCTTTTTATTAGATATTCACAGCATTCATTGACACGTTGACATTCAGCTGCTTTCCCCACCAAGAAACAGAACAGTACTTCTGTAAATAAGTACTTAGTAGTAGTCATTGTGTTAAAAAAAAGAAACGAGCAGTCTCAGCAGTGGCTGGCCAGGATGTTGAAGAAGTGGTACACCTCTTCTTTATCGAACACGGCCACCTCTGTGGAGCACTCAGAGCACTGCACCGGGTTGTAAACCTCATCAGCATCCATCCCCGCCGGCATCGGGTTGGTTACATCATCTAATGTCATTTCTGTTATCTGTCCCTTCGTCTCGTTCTGGTTCCTCTGTTTCCTCTTCTCTTTGTTTGGTTTGTAGCGTAACACGTCGTCTCTCTTCACTGTGCAGTTAATGACGAACATGGCTCGATACTGCGTCCGGTACTTTTCATGCCTCTGACAGTCGAGGCAGAGCGTCGTCACGCAGGCGGGACAGTTAAGAATGGCGTCGCTGTTGGGTAAACCCTGAACGCGTTGACCCTGAGACCTCCGTGCTGCTGCTGGTCGTTTTCTGTTGCTATACACTCTCCTCCTGGCGTCCACCCAGGCCTGGTCTATGTCGTCCTCATCGGGGTCGTACAGCAGCTCGTCATTAGTCGGTATGACCCGTTGTCTCTGCCTCTGGCCAGTAGAGCTGCTTGGGTTATCTTCATCGTCTGAGGAGGAATCAAAGTAGCCCATATCGTACATCCGAGGGTTAGGAAGTGCTTGACCAGTGCCTCCACCTGCTTCTGATGTTGTCGCCCCCCAGGTTCCCTCCATGGTCCTGATGGTGGAGCTGAGCTCCACCTCCATCTCCTTCTCGAACTCATCCCCACTTGACAACTCGCTCTCCCCTGTCAGATACTCTCTGATCAGCTTCTCATTCAGCAGCACGTCCAGCTCATCCTCTGAATTGCTGGCTGCTCTATCTTTGTTGCATGAGTCAAACTCCTGTGATATATTACGTTTGTTCATTTAACTTTACCTAAACTCTATAGCTCTAAGTTGCTTTGTATAAAAGCGTATGCAAAGTAAAGTCCTATTACAACAACATGCGCTGCTAGTGAATTGGCAATCACACTAACTTCTTCCCGCCTTTGTCTCCTCTACTCGTCCTTCCTCACTAGTTATCAGCAGCTGGAATAAAGTCACTGCACGAAACCATGGTCTATATGGTTTATCTGAGAACGTGATTGAAGGCAAGACTGGTGGTAAGACTGTTCCTCCTCTTCTGTTGTATTTCACAATGGATGATGATTAACTCTTTTGTTTGGTTTACACTTGCCATGCATCCACTCACACACCTACTGACACAGTGACCCTCACGCCTCATGATTGGTTTCATTTTTGTATTTGTTGTTTTGATTTCTTTTATTTAAACACTTAATTTAAAACATTACCTCTGTCTCTCCCTCTTGGTTTGTTGCGGCTTTGAGTCGGTCGTGACATGGTCACATATTAAATGCTGATATTCAATTCAGATGTAACCTATTAAAATAGTCTTCAACCCCTGCTTGTCTGACCTCCCTCCACTCCTACATCTTCACAGGTGACCCCCTCCGTTCCCCCTCTAACCCCCTGCCTCTCCCTTTCCTTCCCCAGTTGAAGGCCTTGAAACGGCAACTGGACGAGAGCGAGGTGGAGCACCTGGAGGGCATCCGCCGAAAGTTTCACAGGGACTTGAGGAACAGCAGGAGCCCCAGGAAGTACTGCAGGCTAAAGTCACAGCAATGGAGACTGAACTATAGGCAGCTTATATTTAACCATTTTACCATTGTATAGTGTAGGAGTAACTGGCTAACTTTCAGTATTTGGCAAATCACTGTTTATTGTGTACACTAGGTGTTACTCTATAGTAGCTATCAGGATGACTGAGAACCTACATGGATATGTAACTATCAGGATGCCTCTCATTGAAGAACAATCGGTCACAATCAGTTATTTCTTACATTTTCTATCATGTGTGTTCTGTCAGACAGAAATCGCAGCACCGTGTAGCTCTGTGCAAAAAGTTGTAAGAGTCTGTCAGAGAAAGGTACTCAGGGCATCAAAGACTTGGTTGTGTGAAGAACTCAGTTGCCTTGCAGTACAAATTTGCAGTCATGCTTGGGTTTTATTTTTAGAGCAGCGGTCCAACAGAGACAGGTTGTCAGGATAATTAGATTGTATTTTTGAGCCTTTCGGCTGTGAAAATGATTGTTGTGCTAGTGTCACATTCTATCTCCATTGAGCTCTTCTGTTTCTCTGTTACTATGTTTAATAGTGAAATTACAGTTAATTACAATGACAGTTTAATTACACCCTAACATAAAAAATACAAAGTTTACTTAAAGTACTTCAACTTGAACGTTTAAAAAAAGACTCTTTGCAGTGTGTTTATTAACAATATTTACTGTCTACTAGCATATTACTAATGTATGAGGTATTTTACCTCTTTTCCACCATAGAGACGTAAAAATTCAAACTAATTTTTAACCAAAAATCACCATTTTCTTTTAAACCATATTGTTGTATTTGTTGGTTTTATCTGTTTGCCTTTGCATGAGAAGTTGCATCTGTCAGTGTTAATAGTGTTTGTTAGTGTATTGAAGGCAAAGTAATATTTTGTTTTTTTTACATGTGAATGTGACAACAATGGACAATTTAAACTGAGCCTATCTTTTACACTGCATTATCTGTGCATACTTGCTACCCAAGACAATCAGATGTACATACCGTACCACTGTGTATCCTCAGAGTTTAATCTTGTCCCTACAGTTTTCTACTTTATGACCATACTTCTGAATGCGAATATAAAGAGCAATGTTGTATTTGTTGTCATATTTTTCTTTTTATCACTTATATTTAACCTGTGCAATATAATGTTTTAAGTACTTTGTAATGGACAGTAGTGCAAAAGATCAGAGGTCTACAGCCAAAGTTGTGGTATGTGGTGTTATGTGCTACAATAGACAGGTGGCACTGTTGTGTGTTTTCTGTTTTCTTTCTGTGTTGTAGGTGCAGAGCCTCTGCCAATTGGTC
>JAUYWH010000003.1:7474672-7516974 GCA_034779795.1 Ctenopoma multispine
ACATTTTACAATTATGTAAAACAAACGTGTTAAATAACCCAGAATACGTTGTATACTTTAGATTCTTCAGTGGCCACCTTTTGCTTTGGTGGCAGCTTTCGTGACATTCTCTCAGTCAAGCTCACGTGGTTGTCACCTGTAGTGGTTTTCTAACAATCATAAAGTACTCGCTTTAAGATTGTACTTGCTGGCTGTTTTTCCTTTAGTCTCTGGTCCAACTCATCCCAAAACCATCTCAAATGTCTCAAGCAATCTACTCTGCTTCTTGTTCTTCCAAAGTAATGGTTTCAAGCATATAGGCCTGACTCACACAGTAACCAGCGTTTATGTGAGCTCTAATCTGAGGTGCTGTAAACTCTCAGTTTCTGAGGCTGGTAATTCTAGTAAACTTATCCTCTTGGTCTTCTTTAGCCACGGCCAAGGCGTTTGACTGTCAACTGCACTTGGGGATACATTCAAAGTTCTAAAGATTTTTCTGAGTGACTTATTTTCAATCTTAAGGTAACATTTTTTTTTTACTTTACTGAGTATTTCTTGAAGTAATATGGATTTGGACAGTAGCACTAACAGAACTATTGACCTGGTATTGGCAACCTTCCTTTACACAAGACAACTGGTGGTCAGGGTTAGGGTGCCAAAGCCAAATGTGCAGTCTGAAATATGAAACATATTTTGTTTACTAGATAATACAGTGGTTTGAATGTTTTCTTTATTAATGTACAATGGTAAACATAATAAAAATAAAGAAAAACACTGAAGGAGAAGGTGTGTCCAAACGTTTGACTGGCCGTGTACATTATCATATGAGAAAGGAGGCAAAATAAAGTTAGAGTAAAATAACCAGGTTTGAAATACACCAAATATCCACAACGACCTATTTATGCAACATCCTGACTTATGATTCCGTAAATACCAGATAAAGGAGGTGGGGACATGTAGGAGACCTGCAGGCTTCAACCTGGACAGACAGAGAAGTGAAGCGCGAGAGCGGAACCGGGTCCAGGTGTCTCTTCACTCTCCTTTAGTCTTTTAGTGTCTAACAGACGGGAAGGTGAAAAGAAGGAGAATAGAGTCTTTCGACGGCTATAATTTCGTATTCACCTTTATGTCTTTCTGATTCACTTCCGGCTGAGAAGATCAGCGGCGCACCGGTGAAACACGGAGAAGAGGAAGACGAAAGGAAAGTAAGTGATGATTCAAATTAGAGTTGAAATGTTTTCGTTCGGTGACACGACTTAAATTTTATCTCCCTCTACAAGGGAATGTAGAGAAAATTCCAGGCCAGGAGTTCCACAGAACTCATAAAGTGACAAGACCTGCTGGGTGGGTAGTTAATTAGAATTATCCATCCTGTTTGTTGCACTTTGTTGTCGTCACATCTTTCTTGTAAAATCTAATGGCTGTTTGCCAAAGGGGTATAAACAAGAATATTGGCTTGAATTATTGAGCTAATAATTATTATCTTATCTAGGCATGGACTGGTATAAAATTGTGACATTATGATAACCTTAAAAATAAACATAAATAATTCACAGTATTGCAATATTGCTATTACAACACTCAAATCTGCTATTTTGTAATGTCTGGCTAAAACAATTTTTAGAAAAGTTATAGAATGGTGACTTTTTCAAACCTTGGTGTAACCTTGAAAGTGGGAATCGACCTGTGCCCCGTCTTTACTCCTGTGTGTTCCGGCACCTGATGGTGGCATGAAAGAACAGATCATTTGTTTATACAGTTTTCTGGCAGGAAGAGAAGAGGTGCATAGTCTTGCCCAGACAGATACACATATGGTACAAAAGCAGTTTTGGCTGCGCTGACAGATTTGATGGGCTTCAACAAATAATTAGATGAGGACTCGTGGATTTATGTTAAGATTTCTCATAGAGTGGATTAGTTTTATTTGTCCATGTAATAATATAAATTCTTATGAGGTCCTTTCAGAGTGTAATAAGGAGAGTAAAACCTGACTTGTTCTTGTTGTTACTATGAATTAACTTGTTCAATGATTCAATCTTGTTTTTGTCAAAGGTTGTAGAGGAATGTCCTTTTTTGACTTTCTGTAATTGCACTGTGAACAAAACTTTGCATCTCATGCAATCCTATAGCTTGCTGTACTCCACTGTAAGTTCATTATTTTCTTTTTGATCTTGACAAATGCCATTTATTAGTTAAAGTGTGTTTTGACGATGCTTGAGAAAAGGCTGGGAAGAGTAAGAAGGCTCACTCAAGGATGGTATTAAAGTGGCATTGCAAGCTTTTCTGTCAACTCTACAGTATACTGTAAGTAGTAAACAAAACATTGCTTACACGTCAACAAATAGATAAGAAACTATAAACACATAAGTATAAGTAGTTTGAGAAATACGATGGAATTTATTACAGACATTACCTGCACAAACTAGGACGTCTGCTCATCATTCAAAAAGAACATGCAATACACAAAATGTGGTAGAAAAACATACAATGTAGAAAAAACAATTAGTCACTTGACAGAATTCTAATAACATTTAATGATAAGTGTTTAAGTCAATTCTAAAAGTTTTCTAAAGTTTTCTCTATTATTCCACTCCAGCTGCAACTGTTAAAGCAAAAGGCAAAAACAGTCCAAAACCTAAAGATATTCAGATTACTCATAAAAGACAAAGGAAACCACAACATATTTCAGTGACACTATACTGAGTTTTCTGTTTAAAATTTTCACTAGTCTTGATGTTGAAAGTTTAACACATCAGATAGAGAAACACAAAAACATGAACATATTTGGTCTGTGCAGCATTTTACTTTTGTTTGCACAGTTTTGTTTGTACTTCACACGCTCAGCGTGCAAGTAACTGTTATATAAAGACGCTTCATTAATCACTTATGTAACTTTTGCCCCACACATTCCTCAGAGTGCTGCTGCCTTCCACCATCATCGTGCCAAATAAACAAAGCCTTCTTCATTCCACAGTTCTGTCACTCATTGTTCTGAGTAAGTTATATATTAGTGTTTATTTGTATATGATTTTTATTTTTAAAAAAGGCAATTAGTCTAAGGTTAATACATAACTGTCAAAATGCCATGCGGTCCAGATTCAACAATCTTCTTTGTCCAGAATAAGATCAGTGGAAAAGTTTCTTCCAGATCTTTCCATTGTGTGTTTGGTATTAAAGTTCTGCAGGGGAGGCTAACAACTGTGTGCTTCCTTGGACTGACGCTGCAGGCGCTGTGAGTGGTCTACAGGAAAAAGGGTTGGGCAACTGGTGGAGCCTCTCCCAACCATGTAAGGCAAGTCAGCCATGCCTTCTTACGCACTTAGTCAGACACACACAGACAGTCTGGATCACAGCTGCATGAACATCATCGTGAAGAGTCCCAGACAGCTTCAGGAGCCCAGGTAGATATCAGAGCGATCTTGTGTGATAAAGTCAAGGCTTTTGCTTTTAGTCTGAGTGTGATGATCATGATGTTACTTGTGTTTATAGTTTTGTCTAGTTTCGTTCTCAGTTCATTTTTAGTTACATGATTCATATGGGCATGTCTTCATAAACTTGTCATACTGATAAATAAAGGTAGTTTCCTCAGGGATTAAGTCAGTCCAAAAGGAGATTAAAAATATCATATAGAAAAAGACATTACAAGAACACAGTGCTTACTTAGATTAGTATGAATGAGACAGTTGGAAAGGCACTGAAGACATGAGTTTGTTTAGTCTGAATTGTGTGACTCTGAATTCATCCTCAAGCATTTTGGAGCCTCCCGTTCATCAGTTTTGTTGTATTGATGATACATACAGTTGGTATTAAACAGAGGTTAATAATTAACGTGTGACATGTCGATATCAACAAGTTACCATGTTGTTTTAAGTGTTTAATAACTGCGTTGCGGGCAATAAAACTGCCTTGTTTTGACGGCACTGACAGACGGATGGATTTCACACTAGACTGTTAACTTAGCTGGTACTTGAGACAGACGTCCAGACACTGCTGTGTTGCTGCAAACATGGATCTGCTGTCTCTGAATCTTTACATAATATTTTACAGTCGTTCTTTCTCGATATATCTGTGTGGCTTATCCTTTGCTCAGGATTGTTGTTTAGTCAGTCGGCACAGCTGATTGCAGCAGTGAGATCATGTCCAATATGAGTAAGCAGCAGTCATGGAGGTGTTTGCAGCATGGTAACTGGGATTGGTTGGTCCTCTATTGATTGTGGGAGGTCATGGATGCTCAGCAGTGATGTCATCTCTAAATCAGTAAACATGATTGAGGTCGGACAGATGTTTAACTGGTTTCTTATCAGGTACAACTCTGTTCCAGTTCTGATGTGCAGAATTTTCCTTGATTTCTTGAGTGACAGAGATAAAGGGAAATTGTACTCTCCTCTACGTAACTCTGCTCTACTTCACTATACTCAACATTTTTCTGTTCTACCTTATTCTTATGTAATGAAACCGAATGATTTGTTTGTTGGGAACAAGACAATACTATGGTGTTTAGGAAATTATAATTTATTTGTAATATTTTATAGATCAAGACTGTAGTCATTTAACCAAGAAGTCAATCAACAAGTTAAGCAACAAAAAATATTAGTTGCAACTCACTACTTACTGTGTTTTACTCTACATTGTATTTTGCTTATATGTACTGTATTGCACTTTACCTTGGATTTCATAAGGATATCATACACAGGAATAGCTTAGTATACAGCAGCTTTAGCACTGCTCTGTTTTCCTCCTCCATTGTCTGGCATGGTGAAACAGGACACTAGAGACTGAAAACAGACGCTCCAGTGGCAGATTGTTTACTAGAATGTTTATTTTAACACTTCATTTGTGCCTCTGCATTTTGCCTATTTTGTGCAACTAGATGTCAAATCAATTTGAGCTCACTTTATTGCACTAATGTGATGACACATCACGCATACACATCGCTTTCATGATGTAGACCCATTGAACCTGGAGGCTGAATGTCATATGAAAAAAATATATATTTTACAAGAGGTATAGACCGACCAGAGATAGCACTTAGACTTGTAGCTTTTGTTTTGTCTGTTTTTGTAAGTGAATCATCCTACAAGATGAAAGACACCTTAAAAGTTGAAATTAACATTCCCTGAGCTGCACTGACAAGTCTAGAGGAGCAGCACTCTGAAGTTTTAACCCCTTTTCTTCAAGGCAGATATTTATTAAACTGTAAATGCACAGAGCAGATAAAAGGACTGACTTTATCAAAAAAGAACAAGTTTGCACATGTCCTTGCTGCCGAGACCAAATATACGTTTTGGACAAAGCAGAAGATGCATGCATTACATGCATCTTATAACTTTGATCTATTGTGTTTAACTTGTTGAAAGATGCACATTAGTGTTGTTACCTCAGGTAATAACAATTAATAAAATTACCCAATGAGGCAATGTTAATTTCACATTGGAACATGATCACAAATACAGGCTATTTGGTGTATAATGAGACACCTCCCTTTCATTCTTGGCAGTAGGCGCTGCCATGGTCGCAATCACCAGAAAACTGCAAACAAGCGGCTGTTGCTTTTGAGCACATAAAAAAACATTTCTCAGGGAAGAAGAGAAAGTATTACATATGTATTTACAACAACACCTGAAGCTTTTAATGAATTTGCCAGTCACATGTCTAAAACTTAAACATGTACATGTACATGGAGTTTGTGCCAAAGAAGCACAGAATGATCGCGTGTGGTGAGGAGCAGAACATTGTGTTTCTGTGTATAGTAAGTACCACAGGGTGTGTCTGCCTCTAAATCCTCTCTGTGTCTTCAGGAGACAGAAGCCCTCGAGCTGCCGCGCTCTCAGATCACAGAATGAAATATCGGCCTGACTGTCAACTGCCTCTGCTCTGATGGTTTTCAGGCATCACACTTAAACACAAAGAGCTGCCATTCAAGCTAAACCATTTAGCCTGCGTTTCATTTGCAAAGCAGAGAACTGGTTGCTTACGCAAGTAAACACGTGTTACCCACATTTGACGCACTGGTTGCCCTTCTTTGTTCTTTTAAGCCATGCATTATTGTGTGGATCCACACTTGGTACACAAACTCTAAAACAGTTTCTACTCACTCACACGCAAGTTTAACCAATGTGTCACAGTGGTAAACACGCGGGCACAAAAAACAAAGCTCTCAAAAACACGTGTTCTGTGATTGACATTCTCATTCAGAAAATTTGGAGATTAAGCTAATATTTTTTTACTGTAATGTAAATATATAAATATTATATTTTCAAGCTAATTTAACTTAAAACTAATAGATGGTCAGAACTTACAAACAAGAGTTGTTCTTGAGACCTAAACTGCTGAGTTAAGTGGAAATGTCTCCTCAGTGCAGTGTAGTATAAAAACTACCTAACTTGTTCAATAAACTAACACATCTAAAACAATAAACTAACACTAAAGTTTACAAGACACACAGTGTTTGATCAAGATAAGATTTATGTAGCTGTGTTAGATGTCTGAATTGTATTCTTTGACTTGATGTAAAATATGAGATGCATATATGAGATACCTGTCCCCTAGCTTAGGTAAATCAGATCTGTGGTGCACAGTTTGGTACACTGGTGTGAAATTGTAGTGCTGGACACAAGCAGTGCATTTTTAATGCAAGCACTAGGTGTGTTGCATGACGTTTTCACATAAAGGTGCAACATTCAGCTACACTGAGTTCCTATCTCAACTTATCACCTGATGACAAAAAACAAATAAGGTACTGGCATTACACTAACGTGTGTCTGCATTACTGTACTGCCACGGTGTTACATGGAAGCCAAGTAAAACAGAAGGCTTTTCCCAGGAAGGAAGCAGTGACTCATTTAATTAATTTCTATTTGACGTTCTCGCTAATATGAACTATGTGTTCTGTTTAGCACACTAGCCTTTGTCATTTCTGTGTGGATCATTGTGTTTTCTTGCTTATTTGTTAAAGTACTTCTGAGATACAACCACTGGATTACAGGTTCACATGTGGTGTCACTTAATCATGTACTGTTGAGATAATTACTGCAGGCTGTGGTATGTAGAGAATGTGTCAGTGGCTCTTCATCATCCCTGCACTTTAACTACACGTGTCATTCTCACAGGGTTTAAAGTAGGTTACAAAGTGTACTATTTCATCAATGTGGAGCAGTTATACTGCAATACTGTTTCTGCACTGATATGTGAAGTTACAGTGAGAAGCTTAATTTTTACAAAGGGTGAATGCAAAATACTGCACAGATAAAATAGCACAAAGAAGAAGACATCCTGTAGCGTGATGTAAAACTGGTAAACAACATCTGTTTTCCTTCCATTTCATGAAGCATGCAGGAGTCAGACCTGTCTGTGAAACTTGTAAAAATACCTTTCTGACTGAAAATACAAAGACATATTTTTCAGCTACCACCACTGAGTAGTATCAAATGTAAGCACCTTGTGTTTTACTACACCATATGTTCTATAGAATAAAAACATGCTTCTTTGCTTCTGTTATCCTCTAACAAATGGTTTCTGTATTTTAGCTCTGCATTTTTAATAGTAGTTATTGTAATAATTGGAAGGATTCCCACCTATTGCCAAAAAGTTCACAGGCTAAGACTGAAACCAGCACAGAAATTAAGATAATTACAGCCCAAACATCTACAGAACATTTTGTTTATGTTAATTCTTTCTTTTGGCTATTCAATTATGTCCCATTTGTGCAACTGAGCTTTTCATCTGGTTGCTATGTAATTTACTTACTGACACCCATACAAAGGTTAATTAAGTACACTAATAATAGCACCTACGGAATCACCACGAAAACTTTTTAAAGGCATCCGCCCTAAATAATGACAATCAAATCGTTCCTTCACGTACTTGAGAGTGGCAGCGCGCTCAGCTCCATACAAGTGCATACAAACAAATGGTATGACCATATACTGTACATACAAACACCTTACACTACAGGAAGATGATTAAGCATAATTTAGGCTTATGACCAGATAAAAATAACAACTTTACATAACTCGGCCACACCTAAACTTTTATGTTCCACCCGAAGTGTATTTTTTAAACAGCCAAATGGTTTGTTTTCTTTGCAAAATTATTCTAGAGCCATATCTCTTCTTACCTACAGGGGTGTGTCAACAAGGATTATGTAAAGTATTTCTTTGCTTTACAAGTGTATACGTCGAAAGAGCTCAAGGGAAATTAAACTGGAATCTCATTAGTAGAATTGAGATTTGTTGTGAATTTGACTTCGAGTGCACATATTTTTGTCTTACCATATTGTGCTATGATATAAAACAAAATGATTGCACTAAATTAGGATGTGAACTTAACTAAATAGTTATGATGAGGATAGAACAGTCTTAACATGGTGTCTCCATGTAATCAGGAAAATATGGCATTTTGTTAACTGAAGGACAAAAAACAACTTATGATCAACAAACAACGAGGCTATAAAGAAGTTAGGAACCAAACAAGGGGCACATTTAAGGCAGAATTTACAAAATGACAAATATGAGTCATTATCATACGTCTGCCAAATAAAAAAATTTTGAAACCTCATGTACCTCTTATTACATTCTCATACAGAATAGAAAATAATAGCATGCACTGAACTATGAAGCAGAGTATAACAGAATAGCTACGTGATAGAATACACATACCCACTAAATAAAATACTATATGCACACCCAGAGAATAGAGTACAAGTCTACAGAACATAATAGAATAGAATTAGCATCCTGGACATGTTGTTTATGGCTAAACTATTATCTATAAAATTCTCAGATAATCTGTTTGTGTTGCCAAGGTGACAAAGTTGAGCTCAGTGTGACTCAGTAGTCACAAATGTATTCACAGTTGGTATTTTTGGCTCTACTGAAGTGGACCAGTTCCATTTTCTCCAGTGAGTGTTTGGTCATAATCACCAGACTTGGCTCTCGGGATTCAGTGGAAATGTCTCCTCAGTGCCGGTTGCTAGGTTTTACACTACAACTGCATGGCCTCCACAGAGGAACTTCAGTAATGGGGAAGTTTTATGGTTTAAAAAAAACACCCCTCTCTCTTTCCCTGCTCCACCCACGCTTTCTTACTGGTGACTTTTATTTTGTGCCTGGCATTTCTTTTCATTCGCTGTTTTTCTCATAATCCCTGCGGCTCCCTTTAGTCATCTAGCCATTATCCTGCCATCTTTCATTTCAGGACCGATGCAGGCAGCTTAGACTCACTCTTCAAGACCAGGATCAGTCAGGTTACACCTCACAGTGGCAGAGCAACAAGGTACATAATGAAAGAAGAAAACAGTTTCATTATGATGTTCACTGACTGGGAGAAATGCAACAGTGTGATGTGAGATTTACCCTTTGTTTCACTGAATTTAGGAGAGCAGTATAGCAGTGGTGCTGCCACAAAAAACAGAAGACCTAAAAGAAACGCATAAACTCACTCAAGAGGAAGTGATCAAGGTAAGCGACCTTGTTTTTTTGTAGTTGTGTATAGCTCTATGCATTTACAACCAGTCCAGCCTTCATGTTTTGTCTGAACTACACTCACCTGTATTGTCTTACACCACCTGCCACCGTGTTACGTAGGTGTATCTAAGTGAAGCCCATCCACAGACGGAGCAGGGTGTCAGGATGCTGACGGACGAGGTGACACAGATTCAAGAGGTCAGTGTTTTACAAAAGGAGCTGAGGAACGTTTTCTACAACCACATTTAGACAATGAGTCAACTTTCAGTTGACTTAGTAGAGTGTGTGTGCTTTTTTTAGGATAACTTTAAGACCCAAGTGGTTAGCGTGATTAATGTGGACATAGTGGTGTTCTGTGTAACACAATGCTTTTTAATCCATGATTTGTTTTTGTTCCTAGGTGAGGTACTGTCTGAAGACGCTCAGGGAGCAGATGGCAGCCAGGCAGAACAACAACAACAACAAGGTGCACACCCTCTGTCAGCATTTAAGACGTTTTGTTCAAAGATTTAGGCAACTAAATAGTTTGTCAGTGAACACAAAATGTATTGATAAAAATAATCATATTTATAATAAAGCTATTTGACTCCGTAATCAGACAAATCTAGCAGTTTGTTTTATAATATTAAGAATGTTTAGTGATTTCACAATGGTTTGAAGAGTTCAATTTTACTTAAGTAACCACAAAGCAAATTGACAAAACATAAGCAAATGAAACAACGGAAACAATGAAACAAATGCACAAATGAATGAACACACTGACTAACAATGTTTTGTTTGTGTTTTAATGTTTTAATTCCACAATTCCTCTCGAGTTAGAGACACCTACAATAAGAAATTCCTGTTGTTGTAAGTGTTCTGTACACACTTACTGTGTGCCATGTCTATGGGTTGTGTGTTACTTTATCGTGTGTGTGTGGGTGTGTGTGCGTGTGTGTGTGTGTGTGTGTGTGTGGCCCCTTTCTTTCTTTTTGGCATATATGTGATGTTAAAGTGCTGACAACCTTTTCTTCAGTTGCTTTGTATTTTCCCAAGTTGTAGATTGTAAATTCAGAGTGAAAGGAGACAAAAGCACTAACTTCCGTAACCAGCTGCTGTTTTTCTTCCTCAGGTTCCAGCCAATGGCATCAGAGTCAACAGAGCCAGCAGCCGTGTTGTTCTCACCAATGGAAACGCTGTTCTCACCGAGTCAAACGCTGATGTAAGCTCCTCACTTTTTTTTCTGATTTGGTTATTCACCAGTATTTATGAATGAATCACAGGAATAGTTTGAATGAATTCAAATTTCTATTCAAACAACAGACATAACATTCATTAAGAAAAAAACTCACTCATGCCACCCAACTGTCTGCCTTTCCAAAGAAAACAGTGCCAGGTTCTCTGAAGCTGATAACAAAGCGTACCACACACAGTGGAAGGGCTCACTTACATTCTGACTAACAGTGCACACAAAAACACAACCCACACACCCACATACACAATATCATATTTCTCATGCCTTAAGCACATCATGAGATCTCCCCATATCAACACTATTTGGGAGGGTCAGAGCAGGGAGGGAATGGGTGTAGGTAATATAGGGTCAATTTACACTGCCCTCCTTTCTAAGTATTATCAAATTATACAGCAGTAGTTCACTGTTTGTCTGCAAGGGTAAAGTATTTGCCTCACCCAAGATAAAAGATTATCTCTGCACAATCTTACTAATTCTCTAAATGCTTCTTTCCTCAGGGTAGACCAGACAGCTTTTTAAACACATAGTAAAAATGCTATCAGCAGTCTCTGTTACTTGTTTCTTAGTCTCCGCCTTGCCCTCAGGTTCAAGTATTTTGACAGATTAAGCCTAATTGAGCATGTCACTTTCTGTCTGCCTGCAGTCTCAAGTCACAGATAATCAGGAGGAGAGTGTAAAGCTCAGGGAGGCGACCAAGCGTCTTTATGCACAGCTGAAGGAGATGGAGAAGCAGCATCAGGAAGAGAGAGAGAAACTGCAGGTTTGTCTCACGAGATGAGTAACATGACACGATTTCCTGTCCTGGGCTATGACTCATTCTGCTGCTGCTGCTGTCTCGTTTATTTAATCATCCTCATTATCAACATTGCCTTTTCCAGCACATACTGGAAACTGAACAGTTAGCAATGAGAAGAGATATGAATACATCTCATGAAGGTCCTGCACCACTACACAAGCTCTATAGCTACGTGTCAATTCTGTAGTATAACTGTATATATCACATACAAAAAGATCAACGCACTTTACTGTGACGTCACTGCACCATCCACAATTAGTCTGGTTTCTCAGCTCTTCCGTTTCCTTTTTGCATTGCATTGTGGGCGGATAGTTTATATAAAGAGCTTTCTAAAAATGGCTTGTTTATTTATTGTATATCCTGTCTGTTTTGAATATATCTTGATCTCACCAACTACTGCAGGGTGTAAAATGTTATAGCAAAGAGAAAGAAATTACCCAATTGAGTGACTATGAAGAGCTAATTTGTAATTAACTTTAAGGTGTATATATGTATCTATCAAACCCTAAATCGATCCTCAATCTCTGGCTGCCATCACAGACGGAGTCCAGTGAGTACCGTGCTCGTCTGGCTGAACAATCAGAGCGGCTGCAGAAAGCAGAGGAGCAGTCAGAAGAGAGAGGTCAGGAGGTGGAGAAGCTGCAGAGGCTTCTGGGAAGCATGGAGATTGAGAGCAACAACCTCAAAGACAAGATGGCTGCAGGGGAGGCAGAGCTGCTGCAGCTTAAAGCAGAGAGGGAGGAAGGAGGGGAGAAGGCACAAAGGTGACGTGGAAATATAAGTCTGTTAGTTAGATTACCTATTGACATCTTTCTCCCAAAGGTGTAAAATAAATCATATAATTGTATATATTAAATAATTAACATGTGTTATGTATTATAAGTTTATCAAATACTTTGAAAGAGTTTTCTCATATATGTGTGTTTGCAGGTGTGCAGCGTTGGAGAAGGAGGTGGCCGTCCTGAAGGAAAAGATTCATCACCTTGACGACATGTTAAAGAGTCAGCAGAGGAAGGTTCGCCACATGATCGAACAGGTATTTATGCAAAACATTTTTTTTTAAAAGCAAGTTGTCCAGTAGTGCAAGCTGCACACACAGACACACACACACACAATGCAAATGACGTCTCCGGTGCCCACAAAAAGACAGGAAGCCATTAAAGAGGAAATCAGATTATGTGGAGGCAGACACATAAGACGTTATTGATTTGGGGAGGTGGACTGAAACAAAACTCACTTGTCATGAATAAATGATGCTGCTTCCGCTCCTGTTGAAAAAGTGAGTTGTGTTTCTCCAAAGCACCTCACATTGTTTGTTTGTGTTGCATTGTATAATACAGCTGCAGAACTCTCGGACAGTCATCCAAGAGAGAGACCGAGTCATCAGGGATCTGGAGGAGAAGGTGGCTTTCCTGGAAGCTGAGGTCAGTTGTTGATATCACCGCGTTTCCTTCTCACATTTGCACATATTCATTTCATCTCATGTATTTTAACTTACTAGGTTGTTAAAACATATTCCTCAGAGCTATAGATTTCAGTTGTGTTCCTAAACCATTAAAATAGTTGTTGCGTCTAGTTACGTTTTACATTGTGTTATTCTGCTTCTCACCATTTTGCCCAAAAATATATTGCTTACCCCTCTTCTGTTATGTACTACAGTGCCCTAAGTAGACTAAAAGCCTTAAGGACACACATTTTGATGTCTTTTCTGTCCCTGTTCTGTGTGCAGAACAGAGAAATGCATGACCACATGGAGTACTTACTGGCGGGCCAGGACCCTCCTCCACTGACGTCGACTGAGAACAAGCCACAAGTTGTTTACAGGTGAGTGCTCACTTTATCATTTCAATTCATTTTTCTATTCTCAGCAAGCTTAATTCATTTAACTTAGAATCTGTCTGTCACAGTGGCCATGCTACAGTACAAGTCAACCACCCAACATTAATTTTCTATTTTCTATGTCCCCATCTGTACAGTAAACCACTCACACCGACAACACCAACCAACAAGTCCCTGCCATTTATTAAAGTCATCGAGATCAAGTCCTGAATGGTGTGTCAACCTAAGGAATGACCAGAAGTAAAAACTGTAAATATATATTTAACCACCTTCCAGTATATAATATGTAGCTCTGCAGTGATTAAGAAGCTGTCAGACCTCATGGTGACGAAGCACAGTTTTTTCTTAGTACCTGATATTAGCTTTTGAGGCAATTCTGCATCTCTTCACTGGCTTTCTCTGTGTCAAACACAGTCTGTACAAGGAAAGTAAAAATGCACTCAAATTGTGATCCAGAGATAAGGGGGATCCTAAAAAAAGAAGCAAGACTGGATCTATGCAATGTAATGCATTTTACTGAACTCCTTAGGGGATGTACATAGCACACACATCTCTGCGGTGTACACTGTGTCACCAAGTCTTCACGATACAGGGGCAGTAGAAAGAGTTCAATCAAGTGTTGTAAAGTTTCCCCCCTTCTCGTCTCCCAGGCACAATCTAAAACAAGTGGTTTGAACAGTTGGATATAAAAGGAGGGTCAAGGTTATAAAAAGGTATTAATGTCTGTTACATATACATGGAAAAATAGTTAGTGTTAAGTGTTTTCTGCACTTCTTCATCCTACAGCCTACTCCACCACAATCCTAAGTTCAGGGTCAAAGTGTTCAGTTCTTTGTCAAAACTGAAGTAGGATTTAACTTATATATATATATTTCTCTGACAATAGATTGTGTGGAAACAATAGTAGACAATGCTATTCTATATGTTATATTTTTGACACTTGCTGGAATATTCCTGTTACAGGATGCATACTTCATACTGATAGAGGCTAAATAATATAAAACATTATATGACCTATGCTGCCAGGTGCTGCCTCGGTATAACGTTTGTGACAAAACGTTGCATGTTTCTTGTTTTCTCACGTTTCTCTGTAAAATACTTTGATTCATCCAGAATTAACATGTCATTGATTAACCATCTAATGTGAATGTTGTAAAGACACTGAAGTACAGGATGTGTACTTTAGATGTACATTGTAAAATTCTATTTAATTATAATAAAATACCTGATTTATCTGACTCATTTTGTTTTTAGAGCAATGAACTGCACTAACATTTTAGAAATCAAACAGCGTCCAACCTTGTTGCATCTTTAATTCATAACCTTGTACTGCCACCTAGTGGAGATATGAGGAAGCCTGTAAAGGCGTTTTGAGTTTGTTTTTTTTTATAGCTGAAACCCACAGCTCACACAAATCGCACAGTATCAATTCAATAAGTTGTCATTGTCTTTACAAACTTCTTACATCTGTACAAGCTCTGAGTGAGTGAATCAAGACAAATTCAGATTTACATTTTTACTTTTGAATATAAAACAGGTGAGTTGCTATTAACTTTACTGCCTTTACAAAAATGACAATGAGAAACTTGCCAGCTTGGCTACAATCATATTTGTCATCTGAACATGTTCATTAGTTAAAATAAAATATAGACCTTTAGAATCTTTATGTGTAATGTGCACATAAAGATTCCATAATGACAGGAGGAAATCTTTACTGCAAGTTTTTAACAACTGTTATAAATTAGAGTGTTTTCTACATTTTCTGTAAAGTTCTTTGTGTATGTAACTGTGAAGATTCAGTCATCCAGGTCATTGTTATGTTGTGTATGACTGTATAAAAACATTGTCCCAATCTTAACTTATGGTTCTTGATTTTAGTTTTTTAAAAACTGCCACAGTCATTTTGTTTTTCAGTAGACTGCGTAACTATTGTGCGCACACACTCGCACACCATACAAACAGTTTTTGACAGTCCATAACAGCATCATTTCACAGGGTGCTCTCTAGTGTGTTGTAGTTGTCTTTGAAGCTTTTGAGCTCCAGAAAGTGTTTGGGTCTCTTGCTGCGCTGGCCAGTGGAAGGCAGGTAGGTGACCTGGATGGTGGAGGGAGTGCTCCTGATCGGAGAGCCTGTCAGGTCCTTGGCTGCTGACTGGTGATGCTGGTCCAGGCTGGTAGTGCTGGAATAGGCCTTCACCCTGTGGGAGGTAAGAGAAGGGAGAATGAGGGACTACTTATACAAAATGTTTTCTATTTCGACAGCAGCGCTTATATTCCTGGATATTACCAAAAACAGCAACAACAAAATGCTTAAAAATAGACAGTAGACATGAAAACATTTGTGCAAGTAGGTGCTTTAGAATGAACTGCGGGTCTACTCTACATATTTAAGATCTGCACATAGATTTTAGTAATGTTCAGATCAGGGGACTTTGAGGGCTGTTCCAAAAGCTTCACCTGTGTTTATGGTGGTCTTTTAGCTCTACTTAGAATTCTCATCTTTGCTTGAGAAACCAATCTCTTTTCAATTTCAATTTCACACAAGCTTTGTTTTCTTATTATAGCCTCCTTTACTTTGTAGGCAACCACCAACTTCATTTACACGTCCTCAGTCAGCTGCGTAGAGGAGCCTGTGGTTGTTCAGTGATACCAAAAGTTTGAATAGTTCAATTCAAATGGGCATCTCGGAATATTTTTGGCAGTCTATGTAATTTCCCTGAGATTGCACGGAATTGTTCATACAACTGTATTTAGTGAGTTGAGTATAAGACACATTTGTAAGTACGTTTAAATTGCCAATCAACCATTTTTATTAAATTATGTTTAATGATCTATACTATCAGATTTTTTTAGAAATCTAGACTATTTTCCATCACTAGATTTTTAGTACCAATACTAAAAAACTGTGGGAGCAATTACACGATGTGTCGTCCTGTCGGTGTGAGCAATGCAGACTGGAACACAGCATCAGCACAACAACACTTACACATCAGCTAATTCGTTGAGAGCTTGCTGGTATTCAAGAAATTCTGCTTCCCCAAATACCTGAGACAAAGAGTTGAAATCAAATCAGCAACATGCTACTACATCTAATGAGAGAACATTACTTTGACACAGAAAAACCACCTTTACGCACCCCGGTCCCATGCCGAGCGCTTTCGTAGCCTTCAAGCAAACGATCAATGAGAGCACTGCGACTGCTCTTGATCAGAGAGTGGGAATTGCGTAACTCCAGCAGCCAGCTCCTGAAGTTGCGTCCGGTAAACGCACTGGAACTGCAGCTTATCTCCTGCAGAGGAATTCCTGAGGTCCAAACAGTAAGGTACAAATCGAGCAGGTGAGGAAAGATGAAACTCAAAATACTACCCAAAGGGAAATGGGGTTAAACTAAAGATGATGATGATGATGATGATGATGCTGCTGCTAAGTTTGAGCATTGAATGTTACCTCTCACCTGAGTCACGGATGGCATCCAAAGCTTTCATTCTGTACAGGTAGTTGTAACAACCTTTGAAATACAAACAGATATTTAAGATATAACATCCTACGTACACACAAAGACAATATGTACTTAAAGGAGGTTCTGAAAATGTGACTGACTAATCTGTGATCCATGTTTCAACCTATCGTCTTCTTCTGAAAGGAGACGAGGCTCGAAACGGATCTCCTGGACTTTGGAGAGCGTGGAGTCAATTTCCTCTTTCAAACCCTGTAAATGAATCCATGCAGAAAACACACACATACTCATGATCTCCTGCACCCACAGCGTCTCTGACAGCACAACAAGTAACACAGCTTATGAGAGATGATTTACCTTGGGTGCATTGTGGCCGATAGGTGCATGGGGTCCCCGGCGCGACCTCATTGCGAAACGCATGATTTGTCTTTTGACAAAGATAAACAACAACACAAACACCTGCACACAAAAACAAAACGTCAGCATCATCACATGAGCGTTTGCCTGCTTGCTAGTAGCTAAACCTACTTACCAGGCTTCCATAAGTCATGACCAGGACGACATTAACACCTGATAATGGCGATGACTCTTCCATGTTATCTGTCACACTGTACAGTTTATCCACAGATCGATCAGCAGACGCTAGCTAGCAGAGAAACGCTGTGATGCTAACGCCACATTAGCTCGGTAGCTAGCGTTAACACTTCGTTGTGAAATTTGAAAAGAATGATTAAACAACGAAATATTTATCACGCTGCAGCTTTAAATGATGTTTTTTAGGTTAAAAACTATGTAAGGACCGTAATGGTATTTTTCCTCTCATTTAGCAACATCGTGCATTTAATTAACGCTACGCAGTTCAGCTTGTTTGTGCTAGCTCGGCTTCGAGAGGGCGTCAGCGACGACTGCTACGCTCCAAATTACCGTAATAACCACATCATCAAACACCTACATTTGACACGTTGTAAACTGTAACAATTGTATTCTTTGTCGTTTTAAAAGTACATTTTCTGATATTTTCTGCAGTAGGTTGTACCGTGTATTTTGAGTTTTTTGTACATATAATTTGTCACAGCATAAAGAGACAAATTAGTGTATTTGTCTCTTTATTAAAATAAAACAGCTTCTTAAGGATAAAGTGACAAATATTAAGTGTGATCTCTGTAGAGGGATCTGAAGAGACAAACACATTAGCAAAAAATATTATATTGATTGACACTTTATTCCTTTGTAACACCAAATTGACATGCATAGACAGACATTATATTTTATTTTACGCTGGTGTTTGGTGGTTGAGAAAATCCCAGTGGGGAGTAGAAATTAAACTAGTGACATTTTTGTTGCTTCGTTGCATTGTTTCCAAGTTATTCCTTTTGATCAGCTGTGGCTTTATTCTCATGTTTTATCTTTTGCTGTGTGCGGCATACATTCACCGTTATATAACGTTTAAATAAACCCAAATAAAAAAATAAAGTGCAAAGTAGGAACACGATTTAGTTTATTTATTTACCAATGTATTATATTGTATATAATTTATATAGCTTCTGATGGTCCTATCTGTAATTTCTTCATGAAGTATTTTATTTATTATTTGTTGACTGGTTTATTTACCACGTTCTATAACATGTCTGAGTCTCCCTGAAACTTTTTAATGACCACATATTGTCAAGTAATCATAAAGATCCGATGTCCCCTGTAATATTATAGGCTACATATATTGTATTAATTCCCATTGTTTCCCAAAGTTTATTACTTGCGTTGAGCACCCTGCCGCTGACATCTCATAACTGCGTCGATCACATGTTGTGGGTCCAGTTTCCTCGAAGCGCTCCGTGAACCACGTGACGTAGCTCTCCGTGGTGTCAGAGTGGAAAAGAAACAGGTAAATTCACAGTCTCTCGCTTATTGTGTGACCGAGTCGGTTCGTTATATTTTCTGAATATAGTTTATCGGCTGGGTGTTCAGGAATTATATCCTGCCCTAAATCCGACTAGCAGGTCAATAACGAGACCACTTGTCGGTTGGTTGTGTAGCAGAGTATAATATTGAGCCGGGTTTCTGGTCAGTATCTGCTGTTATTTATTTTTATTTTAGGGGCCTGCAGGCCTACTGTTAGCCTCGATGTTTCTATGTCGGGTGCCCGGTCATCAGATTAAAGCGGTGCCAGATTGACTAAAACTGTTGCAGAGTGGTTGTGCAGCATAGGCAGCAGCTACTTTGCTAACTAGCTAACGTACCCCAGCTACGTGAAACGACATTAGTTCGTTGAGTTAGCATGGCTAACAGTCGTTACCAGACGCGTAGTGGCAACGGGGTGTTATGGGCGTTTTGGTTTGTCAGGTCGGACAAGAAAGCTTCACTGCGCCCAAGTAGTTGGTTAGCTAATTAACTTGTTGGCTATCAAGCTAAGTGTGCTAACAGTGACAGCCCAACGGTACACAGGTACTTATCGGCACTTAGCCGTTAGCTAGCGGCTGTTAAAGTTAGCTTCATTGTCGCCATGAGGTGAAGCCGTGAGAAGCGGAAGCCCACTGAGATTTCTGTGCAGGATGCTTTCCCCTCAAGTATTAGCCATTTGGCTAGCGTTTTGGCCATGTGGCTGGCTACTGTAATTGAACGTATTCGACGGGCCTTGACTTTAGGCTTGTTTTGGGCTAGTCTAGGCAGGGTTTTACGTAACCTATGCTAGATTAAGGAGTCGATGTCGATAGCAAGGTTAACAGTTTGCTATAGAGCAGGGATGTAGCTTATGTGACTGACATAAATGTAAGTTCGCATATCGTCCCTTTGATTTAATGTTAAATTCAATTTATATTTCTCCATCATTGACTTTGTGGTCATATAGTCGTTTCACTATGTAGGTTAACTGAACTCCACCATGTCTATTTTGATATATATAGCGTTGCATCATGTCCCGAAGAGGTAAATAAGTTACCCAACGTGATGCATTTGTAAGTTACAACAGCACTCAGTTGTACCGTGGTGCTCTTGCTTCCCGGGTTACACCCGCAATAAGCTTTGGTGTCTGACACTTGTCTTAGAAAGACATTCGTTGTCAACGTTTTCGCGGCGTCTCAGGAAACAAAGCTGATGGTGTGTTTTTGATATCACTCAGCTTGCCCCTCACTAGGCAATAAGCTACCAGGCAGTTTGAGGAAGTACTATTTAAGTGCACCGGACGTATATGACTCAAGTAGGTCATAGTTAAAAATCTGTAACATCTTCCTCACTCTTCTCTCCTCAGGTATTATTCCTTTGTAAATACTGTTATTTGTATATACTGTAAATGATGACATCCATGGGCGGGAACCGAGCCCGGAGCAGCTGGGAGCAGACACAGGGCCAGACACAGAGCCAGACACAGCACAAGCAGAGGCCTCAGGTACCCACACTGGCACCACCTCACACCCAGGCCAGATGCACAGTGATTTGCACCAGGATTAAATATATATACAGTGCTTGTGTTACTTGTTTCTATGTATGTATAGTTTATGGCTACAAAACATATACAGTAATAATTGGGACAGTAATATTATTAGTATATGGTCTGCAAAAGGATGTCAGAAAAGTTTCCAGTTACAGCCCCTTACCTTTAGGCTTCAGGGATTACAGCTTCAGTTTCAACTACAGCGATGAATATGGTCACTCATCTAATCACTTAATCAATTCCATGAAATTCAAAGCACGTCACACCTACTACTTTCTTATCAAACTTTATTCACCAAATGTTTTCAGCCATCAGGTCTTTATCAGGGTGGCCGCCCCATCAGGGAGGTGTCATTGCAGGTGGCCACCCTGATGAAGTTGGATAAACTAGAGAAGAGTAGTGTGATGTGTTTTGTTCCTCGTGTATTTGATTGGAAACCCACTCTAGTCTGCATCTCGCCCTACATGCATTCTCGAATGAAAGAAAACATGTTTACCAGCTAACATCACACTGCTTAGTGTATTGTTGGTAAATGTTTTGTAGCATGTGTGATCTGTAGTAGCCAGCAATAGCAGTGCTTACTTTTAGATGAGATGCAATTGTCTAGGAAATAGTTGTTCCTTTTTTGTTGTAGTTCATAGTGGTCTATCTCCAATCTTCGCATTTATATTATCTGTCTTTGCACACTGTCCTGATTGAATAGTTGCCCAGCATAAGGTCAAACTATCAGTTCACCATTGGGCCTAGAGATTTCATAAATTTTATTTAATTTTTTTAGTTTATATCAAAACACAAAGCTTCTATTTGTTGATGCAAATGTCACTTAACACTCACTTTTTCCCTTTTATCTTAAAACAGGCTACCGCTGAGCAGATTAGACTTGCGCAGATGATTTCAGACCACAATGACGCAGACTTTGAGGAGAAGGTCAAACAGGTGAGGAGATGCACAGCATTATGTTGCCGCACAGCATTATGTTGCCCCACTTCATTCTAACTCGGCTTACCTGTGGAGTTTGTCTGGCTCTATTGAAACTCAAGTTTTCTCAAGTGTGTGTGTGTGTTTGTCCTTCTTTTTTATGTGTTACGTCAAAACCATATGAGTCTGATGAAAGCACAGTGTTGTAGTCATTATTTCAACTGTTTTACAACATGTTAAATAGCTATGGCAATGATGGGGAAATGCAGTCCTCCGCTTCTTCTCCAGTTTATTAAGTGAAGCTCAGCTGGATATCGCAATGGGCCAGTTTTAAACCTGATTGGCCGTAACCGGCCTGATCAATTTGATTTTGCACTGATCACATTTACAACTATGTTGGTTCACGTGGTGCACCAGAATGCGATGGAGCAGTGAAAATTTCCCCTCCTCATTGTTCACTTACTTCGCTCTTCTGCTCAAAACAATTCATTCTGGATCAGCTAAGCACTGCTTCAGGTTCGTGGTGTGAGCAGAATTGGAGTAGGACGTAGGGCAATGCTCCCTTTTTAAAAAATTGTTTTAAAGCAGCTTTGTTCAAATGTAGCCTGTTCACATGCTGTGTTGCAATCACAGTTACACAGATAGGCTAACATCAGATACACACACAACATATTGTCAGTGTGGAAATTACTTGCTGTGAGTGAAGAGGATATAATTCTCACATTTCTGTAACACCTACTGTATAAGGTGAAAAGAAGTTTTGTTTAAGTTATTTAATAATAATTTTTATTTTTTTTTATTTATTAATCGTGTGCTATCAATTATAGGTCTAGGAAATTAGAATAGGCCAAGAAAATTGCAATGGTGCATCTCTAGTTTTATACAGTAGGGGGGGGGGGGGGATTGTTCCGGCTTAGCTCTGACATAAACTCGATTACTAAAATGTGCCCCTGCCAGACCCTACTCATATGGCTTTGAATTTCTTCTGTCATACTGAATCTGGGAACAGACATAATTAAGACAATGTCAAGAACAACAAGACCCTAAAATGTTATACGGTCAGAAAGTTCTGTAAGCAGGTCATCAGGACCTTTTCTTACAAGATTTTATCTCATGCCAACTTGGTTATGTAGTACATATTTCAAAAGAAACTGAATGAGGTCATGGTGTAAGTCTTTTTGAATAATGAGATTGTGTTTTATCAAACTACTGAACACTGCTTAGGATGATGCTTGATCTCTGCTAGTGGCAGATGTGCAGTTCTTTAGCTAATGCAGCATTTTCTCCTACTGAAATGAGAATATTTAGAGAATTAATTTTACACATTTACTGCAAAAAACGTTCTTCATTAGCTAGCATCATATTTTATAAATGAGATGCCAGGAGTGTCAGCCAGGGGTCACTTTTGTCTCATCATGCCACTCGTTCTTTTTCAGCTGATTGACATCACAGGCAAAGACCAGGATGAGTCTATGATCGCACTGCACGATTGCAATGGGGATGTCAACAGAGCCATTAATGTTTTGCTGGAGGGTAGCCCAGACACTGTGAGTATTGGCTTTGTGTGGGGGGCTTAATGCTGTGAGGGCCAGATCTTGGAGAAACCAGTCCTACATAACTAGATAACTGTGGCAATGAACTAACCCTACATTGTATGAGTAATGCTCATGTGAATGTGTAGAGTTGTAGGGACCTGTACAGAGACAGGGTTTTCCCAGTTTAGACAATGCTTCATGTAAAGGTACAAAGATTCATAAAGCAGTTTACTATGTATACATTCTATACATCTGTTGGGCAGTATGTCATTTCTGCAAATCCTTGGTGTATTATAAATGATGCAATTTTTAAGATTTCACATTTTTCAAATCTGGTTAGTCATCCTTTCTCAAAGGTGAGTTGAAGAATTACTGACAGAAGAAACAGAATTTGCTTTTGTTTTCAGTTAGTTCACTGACTTGCTGTCATATTTAGCTCACTCAACCTTAAGCCGTGGAATCTAACTCAGACATAGACACACCTGGTGAGAAACTGCAAGACCACCGGAAACACTGTATTTTATTTTTTTTATATGCTGTTGGGTCATCGGCTGACAATTTTACTAAGTCAGAGCTGTATTTGTACAGTAATCAAGTGTACTTAAATTGACCCTCACCAGATTTGCACTACGGTAACTTAACAGTATGTTTACTTCTTCCTAAGGACTCTTGGGAAATGGTGGGGAAGAAGAAAGGAGTGTCAGGCCAGAAAGAAGCTACCCAGACAGATACTGGAGAGGAAGGTAAAGAGAACAGGGAGAAAGGAGGAGAGAAAGAAGCAGCACGTCGTCGAGGTGGTGCTCCACGTAAGGGCCGTGGAGCCAGCAGGGGACGAGAGTGTAAGTTCTTAAGATGCGTTTACTGTGACCTGCAAATCACTGTGCACTATTTTAGACTAAGTATTTTATTTCTGCTAGGCTTTTTTCTGTTCGGTTTGTGGTACTGATTCATTTAAATGATGCTCCATTCTTCCTACAAAGTGTTAAAATTAAAAACTCTCTTTTAATGCATAACTGGATGTCTTTGGTTTATCATTTAAAAAAAACAAAAAACAGAATCGATGCAGCATAGCAGTAGTGATAAATGAGTGGATTTCAAGCAGGCCATAAAGATGTTCAAGAGGAACATTGACCCTAGATGGAGCTGAAGGATAGTTTGAATTGTGGAATAAGGACAGAGGAAAAAGGGTACATTATGACCACAACAAACAAGTTACAGCAGTGTCTAATTGTACAGAGTTAGTCATCAGATTCTGTATAACAGATGACCCCACTTGTTAAAGAGAAACATGAAGTGACTGGAGTTTGCTAAAATGCATGTTGATAATCTGCAGTGATATACTCTTACAACATGTAACACAACATTAGTGGGTTTTTTTTGTTGTTATTGTTTTTGAGGATGGAATACCATTGCCACTGTGAAACTTGTAGGAGACTCAGAAGAAGAAATCAGAAGCGTATCAAAGCATTCTGCAGCAAAATATACAATACTAATGGGTGCCAAAGAGCACTGTCTCAGTCACAGGTTATGTCTCTTCCAATAGGAAACTGAAACAAAACACTTCTTTGAAGTGGCCTGCTATGAGTCCTGATCTTAGTCCAGCAGAATATCGATGAGAAGAGCTGAAACTCAGTTTGAAGGAGGCACTCATCAAACCTCTGAGAACTAGAGTGGTTTACTAATGAACAGTGAGCTGAGAAGTGTACAAGTCTCATTAAGAAATATAAAAAGGGCTTGAATGCAGTGAGAGTTAAAAGCAATAGATCTGTTCTGATAAACACATAATAAAAATGGTGTTTGCCAGTTACATTAGTCGTATTTATTTGTTGATGTGGGTTTTAAGTTTTTGCCCAGGCTGCTCCATTATGGCACGCATTCATTTAATTAGTTCATTATGGCAGCTAGTCCTGAAGGGGGCTCAGTGTATGTTACAGGAAATGTTAGCTAGCAAATAATTTATTACTCATCCTGATTTGACTGAGGGAAACTCATGTTTTCATACAGTCCTTTCTTTTGTTATATCTAATGTCTTTCTAATCTAAACACTTTTTGCTTAACTGATTATTTTGACACCTCTATTTGTAATGTTTACTCTTTCTTTAATCAAGTTCGTGGTCAGGAGAATGGCTTGGATGGAGGAAAGGCAGGAGTAGTGGGAAGAGGTGCAGAGCGAGGCCGAAGGGGAAGAGGCAGAGGAAGAGGGACTGTCGGTAAGCGACTGTAATCCTCTTTAGTCAAAGTCCTTGTTGAAGGAAATGGATCCATTGCAACGAGGGGAATCTTGTTTTTTGTTCTTAAAATGCTGCCTTTCCTTCTTGTGATAATATTTGACAAACTAAGAAACTTAAGCAAATGTATGTTGTTTCATCAGGAGTATCTGGACGGCGAGGAGGAAGATTTTCAGCGCAGGGCATGGGGTAAGAGAACACCTGCGTTGCCTAAAACCACAAGGCCTTTGTTCCACTTTTACCTGTTGCCATGGTCACCAGAGAGCAGGACCCCAGCCTATTGTTTAGCCTTAATCCAAAGGAGGGAGGACATACATCAGCCAATGAGATGGAACAGCGTGGGCCGAATATCTCTTCAGAGAGTGCAGTGTCTAAGCGTTTTATTTAGAGTGAAATTTGGAAAGATCCACCAAGAGGGGTGGTAGGGACCCAATTGGTTAACTTGAGAGTTTCTGCTCTCTGGGCCTGTGCTGTAGCATTTTTCATTTTGTGATTTTTGTTCTTGTGCCTCTCATGTTGTGTGTGCGTGCTGTTAACATGTCAGTTGATAAGTTAGCATCTTTACAGCCAGCTTGACTAGTAGCTGTCCTAACAGAACAAGTACTTCTCCTCTCAACTTTGGTTCCTCCTTGAGTAAGTTCATTGCCACTTAATGAGAAACATGTCTGTAGGACTTCATGTGTCATAACAAATTTCTTGCCATTGATAATAGTCCAGCGTGAAGTGAGTTACTCCTTGAGGTCAGCTCACGAAGTACATGTGACATAATGGGGCTCCTTCTGGGGCAGAGTGACTTCTTCTCAAAAGGCTGATCATTTTTTTTCTGCTGCTAAAACTCAATATACTCAGTATTTTGATATTTAATAGCTGTTCTCTCCTTGGCAACACTGATTAATGAAGTCTTACTGACGTAATAGCAATGTTACTCTGTACCTCATAGTTTAGCATGGTTATTAAAACATAGTTAAAAAATTTGGATGTATTTGATCTTGTATACTAGTATTGGCTTATCATGAATGAATCAAATACTGATTACTTAAAATTGCATCAAACTGCATCAGATTGTGAAGCATACAGTGATGTAAAAATAACAAATGATTGCATTAAGCAGCCTACATCGCTGCTGTTGCCTTGTGGAAAAGGAAATGTCCAGCACTGACTAGACATTTCTGTAAACAAGAGAACACAGCTTCATTCATTATACAGTTGTTTTTTGTCTTATTACAACATTCACAGCGCTGATTCTTCTGGGACACTCTTAGCTGCCATTGTATTTGAATTCTCTAGTTGAGTTTTCAGGGAAGAGAAGGGAAATTGCAGGAAAGTTAGTTGCACCCATCAAGGCCCCTGGTATTGCAGTATAGTGTAGGAGCAGAGATTTTGTTTTTCATTTAAGCTGGTCAAAGTTTATCACAAAATTCATACATCCTCTTGTGGATAGGAAGCCAAATTTAAAGTACTAAAAGCTCAGGGTTCAGTGTCTTGTTCAGGGACACTTCAACATGTGGCCAGGTATCAGGTGGAACCAGGAGACTGTATGGCTGTTGGAATCGCTTTGAACTATAGCAGCTTTGGCACTGAGGTTACTGAGAGTGTTCAGTGATGCCCCACGTCAGTTGAAAGGTTTCCTGCATTTTCTTGTGTATAACTGCTACTATACTAATGGCGAGTTGGGCTTCTTTGATTGTGTATTGTCTAAAAGCATACTTGGCTTGCGTTATGGAGTGACTGACAGATGTAGTGTTTGTTACAGTACTGGCACAGGCAAATCAAAGGCATTTTGCTTACACTGCTGCTCTGGATTGTGGTCTGAAAAACAAACACTTAACCATCATCTTTTACTTTGTTGTGATTCTTGTAACTGTTGCCATTATTTTTCCTCTAAAGCCAGATTGATAAGGGGCCCAGATATGATATTGCAGGAGGTGAGAGGTGAGTGCATCGCCTCTGGTGTGTCTGTTATTCTTGCTTTTTGTAGGGAGACATTTGAGTGCCATAAAACAGGGTGATGTAATACAAGATGTTCTCAAAACAGAAAGTATTACTACTCTAATAATAGAATGAGGAGTAATAAGACCTCCCTGACATTTGATGTTAGAATTGTTGGTGCAAACCATAAATGCCCTCAGATTTGCACAGGAAGGATCCTAGACAAATAAGAGCTGCTTGGCTTTGCTTGACTCAAAAGAAAAGTGTTGTACTTCATGTTGCTAGGTTGCACCAGCTATAATTTTCAGCAGACAAAGATGCATCAAATTATTGACATGTAATATCAGGCAAGAGATATAGGTAATCATTTACTTAACCTGTTGTGGTACTACCACCTTTCTAAACTTACAGTATGCAACTTATTTTCAATATAGTTTTAGTAGAGTGTAAAGAGTGAAGCAGGGTGAGGGGGGGCCGGGTAGTTCGGATTGAGTCCAAGCCTCATGCAAGCACTAGTAAAAGCTGTATATTGTAGCTTTAAGTAAAAAGCATAATTATGATAATGGTAGTGTTGAAGACTTTCTCAGGAACAGTAAGATTAAAAATGGATCTCAGATTCAGATGGGTACCCGGCTGTGGCTGCTGTTTATGGAACCATTCAATACATGCACTCAATTCTCCCCTCACCACAAGCTTTCTTTATCACTGTCTTTCACAGAACATTCAACCCAGCTGACTATGCTGAGCCAGCCCAGACAGAAGAAAACTATGGAGGGGGCAACACCTGGAACAACACAGGGGGTGTGGAGCTGGAAGAGGGAGCCAGTAAGTTAATTTATTAAGAAATGTTGCCCCTTTAATAATTATGAGTGAATGATCTGTTTAGCACCCAAAAATGTTAA
Organism: Ctenopoma multispine; assembly: GCA_034779795.1. Lineage (NCBI taxonomy): Eukaryota > Metazoa > Chordata > Actinopteri > Anabantiformes > Anabantidae > Ctenopoma > Ctenopoma multispine. The sequence goes on from JAUYWH010000003.1 coordinate 7,502,380, forward strand.
ACAGGAGGTTTCACATTCACATTGTGTACAAATACTGAAATCCCACACACATTGTATTAACCCTAGACTTGTATGTACTAATGTCTGTGTAACCAGCTGACTAAAAGATAATCATCTCCATTATATAGGGTTGGAATACTCTGCAGGAGAAGGAACAAATTACCCTCCCAAGTTTGACTCTGCTCCCGGTAAACCACTTCTCTCTCACTTCAATTCCTCCTTCTCTTTAGAGCTCTCTTTCCAACATGATAGTATTGAACGGTTTCTCATTGACCTTAGGTGCCTGGAGGACTGCCACAGAGGAGTGGGGCACTGAGGACTGGAATGAGGATGTGAGTGTTTCTGTCCTGGATATCTGAAGTTATCTTAGATTATTTTTTGCACAGTCCTGCTGATGGGGACTGATGCTTTTATAATCCTGGCTGTCTATTGTCCTTCTACACCTCTTTTCTCCTTAGCTTTCAGAAACAAAGATATTCACAGCTTCCAGTGTGGCGTCCATGCCTCTGCCTCAAGAGAATGTTACCATCACCAAAGGACAGAGGTGGGTCCAAAGATTTACCTGATCAATTTCAAGTAGCAGCCAATTGATTATTTAAAATAGTTTACAGCTGAAACTGCCGGTTAATTAAATGGATCAGTCGATAAACAGAAAATTAAATGGACATTGTGATTGTCTTCTAATTAATGTTTTATCCTTCTATAGGATTGACCTTGCGGTGCTTCTGGGGAAGACTCCCCCGTCCTCATCTTCAGAGACAGAAAATCCCCCCATGGAGGGCACCCAGCCACCCTCCTTGTCTCAGTCACTTGTTTTCAACAACTCCAAACAAGGAGTGCCACTCTCTCAAACATCCTCCAGCACCCCTTACCCTCAGCACAGCATGGTGCGTCTCATTTTAAAAAAAACACACACAAATACCATGATTTGACAATGAGTCATAATGACACTGGTCAACATAAAATTTGTCTTTAGGCCAAATTGTGTTATTCTTTTGGACTTTGACCTGCTCATCACAAATGTTCCACTTTGTCATATCATGTACAGTTTTAATGAAAATGATGTAGATTTCTCTACGTGTAGAGTGGGTTGGTTGGTTATACCTTGACAGACACATGAACTACCATATGCAGTTAAATACGAAATGCTGTTTTCCTCTGTAAAACCTTGCATGATTTGTAAATACTGATTTCACTATTGTGTCCAGTGAGTAAAGTTTAACTAAAAGCACTCAGTTTTATTCAGGGGACAATTTATTTTTTTGGGAAATTTGTTGGCCAGTGTAGCAATATTTTTATTATTGTAATAACAGTGTGTCGTAATCTACTTACATTGCAGGTCAGCATGCTGAGCAAGGGTTTTGGCGACGTGGGGGACCCTAAAGGAGGCAGCACAGGGACCACTGGTTCTCAGTTCCTGGAACAGTACAAAACAGCCCAGGCACTGGCTCAGCTGGCAGCCCAGCACTCCCAGGCTGGACCTCCCAACACAGCCCCTTCTTCCTGGGACACCAGTGCCACCTCGCTGGGACAATATGGTAAACTAATACTCTACTATAATTATTTAGTTAATATTTGTTAAATAAAGGGCCCCTGTTGAAACCTTTATGAAGTTCTATTTACCATAAATGATCATGTGTATTGTGTGTGTGTGTGTGTGTGTGTGTGTATAGGTTTTCTGTCCTAACTTTCTCTCTTTCTTCATATCTAGATATGAAGACTCAGCCAGAGTCTGCAGTCCATACGCCCTTTACAAAGAGGCAGCCCTACCAGGGTGCCTCCTCAACCTCGTCCATGTTGGATGTTTTCCTGCAGGAAAAAGGCCTGCCTCCTTCTTCCTCAGTTTCCTCATCTTCTTCCTTACCCCAACAAACAACATCCTCACCCCACATGGCACCTCCACCTGCTTCTTCTCTTCCCAAAATGGCAGCAGTTCCTACTATAGGTCAGCAAGTTTCTCCAAGTTCCTCAGATGCCCAGGGTTCAAGTCCACTGCCTTTGCACCAACACAAACTCAAACAACAGAAGAAGAGGACTTCCATTACAACAAAGGTACAATTTAAATACAAATTACAGGGTGGGGGGGACTATTGTGACCAGTATTTAGACAAGTTTTTTTTAAATGCCTTTGATCATTCTTAGATTCCAGCAATGGCAGTGGAGATGCCTGGCTCAGCAGACATCTCGGGCCTCAATCTTCAGTTTGGAGCATTGCAGTTTGGGTCGGAACCAGTTCTGCCAGAGTACGATTCAGCTTCAAGCACCACAACACCAGCCAACCAGGTTCAGAACAGCCTGTACACTACCCCTAGCAGGTTGGTACATCCAGAAATGCAACTTTACAAAGCAGTTTGCTGATTTAAGTTTTACATCTCAGAACATTCCTGTATTTTGTGCATTTTTATCATGACTAAACAGTTAAAGTTTCTTATTTTTATGCATCATTTAAAAGTAGTGTCTTTTTAAGTCAGAACCACTGTTCTCTAAGAGCAGAGTCAAACGTGTTCTTGTCAATACCATTACATTATGCAGTGAGTCCACTCCAGCTCTCTCCAACTCCAGCCAGATGGATATGTACGATCAGAGAGCGTCTCAGACACGGCGCTACCCTCCTTCAGTCTCCTCCTCTCCTCAGAAGGATATGCAGTCCAAGGTAAGGCGAAAGTTTCCTTCTTTTTCACTTAAACTGATAAAACACTTGATACAGCATTGTTCAGTAAAGTACTTAGAGGACTGGCTAAGAGTTCAACTGAACTTGCATGTTGACAGTGTGTAGCAGGTTTTAATAAACCATAAACTTAACTGTAGATGGTGTTTTTCAAGCCCTGCGTCGTTGCAGCACTTTTGTTCCATTAGGTTATGTGCTGTTACTGGTTTAAACCTGCATATCAAATAATGGCTTCTTGGTGACTGTTTCCAAGAGCCCAACACGCTCAACTTTTTATCAATAGGTTGTTTCCATAGAAACCTATGAGCTCACCTTGATTGTTTGTTTTACAGAATGGCTTCAGTTCAATACAAGTCGCGCAGTCTGTGGAAGGTAAGCATCTATTCACAAATGTTTACTGCTGTTGAAATTGTCCAGAATATCTGATGACACACTTTATTTCCCTGTGATTACTCTCTCCCCAGCTGCAGCAGGCTCTGCAGTGTCAGTCAAGCCAGCCCAAGATTCGGTCACGCCGTCGTCTGTCTCCAGCATGGGCACTTTGACAGACAGTGGTTCAGGCCCTGCCTCTTTGTTGACAACATCTAATCAGACATCCCTTGCTGCTCTGGGGCATGGTGAAGACCTGCCTCCAAGCACCATTCCCCCACCTCAGCACAACAAGTGAGATGCAACTAAATTAACTGATCTGATTATGTTTTGATCTAAGTTTATGTTCGTGATTAATACCTGGTGATGACCTCTGGGTGAACATATGCATTAGTAAATGAATGTTTATAGAGGTTATAGGGTGACGTGCTCTGAACTTTTCTGTCATATTTACAGCTCTCACCCATCACAACAGAACAGTCTTGCTCCATCATCAGTCCGGACATCCAACTCAGGCTTACTGGTAAGCTCTTTGGACTTTGTTAAAAAAGCAGATAAAACTTTTATTTTTTTTAACCAGACGGAAAGCATTGTTATGCTGGATACTTATGCTGCAGACTGCGTTGCTCTCCAACTCTGAGCATTTTAAAATCTGTATCAGAGTAATTTTATCAATCCTAACTGCATCTTTCTTCTTCCCTCTCTTCAGCATCCCAGCATTGACAGTGACTCAAGCCTGCATTCCTCCTCCTTCCCTTCCTCTGTCTCCGCTGTGCCCTCTTCATCAGTTTCCTCCTCTTCTTCCTCCTCTGTGGCTGCTGCTGCACAGGTGTCCCTAGGGGCCCCCCAGGCCTCCTCAGTGGGCTCTGCCACAGTTTCAGCTCCTTCTGGTCTCGGCCCCGTCAACAGTCTGGCCATGGGCCTCAACACTGCCTCTATGGGTGCCCCAACTGCTGCAGCTGCCACAGTTTCAGTCTCCACAACAGCTGCAACCATTCCCTCTTCAGCTACTTCCTCATCCGCACGGAGCTCTGCAGCATCCTCAGGTTAGGCTCAATCACAAGCTCATTTCTGTGAAAAATACCCACTCAGTTATGTATCCTCTTAGTCTCTTTTTTTTGTGCACTTTTATTTTGTGCCTTAAATACTTTGGTTGCCTTGTCAATGTATAGATAAAATAGTATGTGTGTTATGGCTGTGCCATGCTACCTGTGGATAAGATGTTTCCATAGTCACTGTAAATTTCACCGCTTCACTGAAAGTTACTGCACTTAACTGTTATGCACTAATTAAAAGTTGTTCTGTGTTCTCTCAAATAGTGATATAAAGTGGAGCTTTTCTGTGGTATTTATAAACCCCTCAAATATACCTTATTTATTTTGCCGTGTATTTTGATTTAACAAAGTGGAAAATGTGGTCAGGTATGAGGAATTTCCTGAAATGTTATATTTTTGTGGGGATGTTTCATATAGTATAATCTGTCACATTTTTGAATAGACTTTGTTTTTGATAAAGGCACAGCGTTTTAGTCAGACTGGGACTGGATCAGTTTATTACATTTCCTCACCATTGGCAGGGTGTCCATCATTCTAACCCATTTTGAACTCTATTTACGGTTTCTCTAAAGCTCTCCCCTTTTTCCTCTGCTCCCTCTGTTGGTGTATTCACTTGGTATAATACAGTCTTGAGACAAAAGCTGAATCAGATGAAATTGGGATTTGAATGATAAATTGTGCAGTTCTGTGCTATGTTTGTAGTTTATGTCCTGATGGCAAATAAGTTTCCACAGTGCATGTAGTTTTGCAGATTTGTTTAAATGTATTTATATCATATTTTGTATTATTTTGTAGCTTTGGCTCATTGAAAAATAAATTGCTTTTTATATTTTTCAACAGGGAAAGCGCCTCCAAACCTGCCACCCGGAGTGCCCCCTCTACTGCCTAACCCATACATCATGGCCCCAAGTCTACTGCATGCCTACCCTGTAAGTTCAAGACGGTTCCTAAGCTTCATGTGTGCTTATCGGATTTTGTTTATGTTGCGTTGTTGATAAAGTTAGTAACACAATTTTCTGAAACATTTCTTGCTTTGCTCAGCCTCAGGTGTACGGCTATGATGACCTACAGATGCTGCAGACAAGAATACCGCTGGTGAGTGTTGAACTGCTGAAATAAAAACATTATGCAGAAAGAAATGCATCGTGACCTATTTTATAAAAATGTTTCTCTCCTTAGGATTATTACAGCTTTCCCTTTGCTACTCCCACGACAGCACTGACTGGCCGAGAAGGTAGCCTTACAAGCAATCCCTATTCTGGTGAGCCATCTGCTAGAAATTAAATCTATTAAAAATTGAGCTTACTGTGCATGTTTAGCAGTTAGCTGCACACCAAAGAGGTGTGAGTCCTACTAGCTAACACTCCTAAGAACCCAAATGATCATTCTTTTTTAGGTGATTGATATTAATTGCTGCCTTTATTCTTTTTACAACTTTTGGTAATTTCCTACTCTGTCCTTTCTTCTCCAGGCGACTTATCAAAGTTTGGTCGAGGTGATGCATCATCCCCAGCTCCAGCCACCACATTAGCTCAGACTCAACAGAACCAGACACAGACACATCACACCACACAGCAGCCTTTTCTTAATACGGCGCTGCCGCCTGGCTACAGCTACACGAGCCTCCCATACTACACTGGCATGCCAGGCCTGCCCAATACTTTCCAATACGGACCTGCTGTGTTTCCGGTGAGAAACCTTTAGGCTTTTCACAAGTTTAGTAAAGAGTTGAATTCCTTCCTTGAGTTGACTCGTTTTTAATATTTTCTCATCTAGGAAAATACTTATCTTGATATATTCGAGAAAATATAGGTTGAATAAGACAGGAGCTGTGTAATAAATATTTTGTCCAGGTGACCTTTTCCTGTGGTGCAACTTTTTACTTTGTGCCATGTTTTGCTTTCATCCAGGTCGCTCCTACCTCGTCGAAGCAGCACGGTGTGAATGTTGGCGTCAATGCCTCAGCCACACCCTTCCAGCAGGCTAGTGGTTATGGTTCCCATGGATACAGCACTGGTGAGGCAATGCACCATGTTGAAATGACATGATTAGAGGGGTCATGCAGGTCCTGCTCTGTATACTTGCATACCAATATTTTGTCATTGGTGTGGAGTGCTTCCGTTTGAGCTCTGCAGCATCTGCAAGCATCAACATGATGCTTGTGTTAAGGCATTTGTTATGTTTGTGTCAAAGCAGTTATTAATGGTTCATGAGACATTTTTGTCTTCTGACACTCATTTGAATTGTTGAACATTTGAGAACATTAGAACTTTTTGTTTAGTTTTTTATTGTTCAGCTGTGTTTATAGTGGCGAGAAGCATCTGTGACTATTTATTAAATGGCTTGTAATAAAATATATGGAACTGCCATTTAAACTAAATGGGATAAGGACAAGGGGTTGTACAGTGGCACCTGGCTAACAGAAAGATTAGATTATGAGTCTCTTGCTGTCTTCCATGGCTTGCGTTGCTCATTTCAGGAAATGGATTTTCTTCACACTCATTCATCATAAACACAACAAATGGACCAGCCGTCATCCTCCCATGTTTCTTAATATAATTCCCTTTGAACCCAACTTTTTTTCAGTAGTTTCATATTTTACCAATGGCCCTCTGGTATCTACTCAGTCACCTTATGTACTCATTTCTTTTTCACAGATGCTGTTTCTTATTTTCATTCTTTAATTCATCATTCACTATACACCTTTGGTCACATTATGTGCAAACACCTATTTGTTGTACTGTAAGCTGCACAATCTGCTGCTTTCTGCTGTCACCCAACTCAAGCTCACTCTTCACCCCCCCCCCATCTCACACACATCCCTGACGGCACCCTCACTGCCCCCCACCTCCCCCCAGACTTGGGTCAAATAGTACTTGCAAATGATGGTTGGTGTTGATTCTGACCTGCTTGTTGTACTGGATGGTTAGGCTTTGCCATACAGGACAATGCAGTTGGTGTCAAAGTTCAGAGATTTTCAGCAAAGTACTGGGATGTTAGAATGTTTTACCTCTAACTCGACACCATCTGCATTGTCACAGTTTGGTAAAACCTGTCCATGTGGCACAGAGTTTTAAACGGACGCTATGAATTATTTGCAAATACTATCTGAGACAGGTCTGTTTCCCCCTGCCTGGTGTGTCTAATGCTGTGGGCTGCGGCTGTGTGTCTGACTGTTGCAGGCTATGAGGATGTGGGCCAGGCTTCAGGGAGTGGGGATTTCTGTAAGGGCGGATACGGCACTGCCGTGGCCGCTGCCGCTTCTGCACAAAACAAGCCAGCCAGCTCTGTCACCGGGCCTGGAGTCGGTGAGTGCCGCCACATGCCAAATAAATACAAAAAGGGAAAAAAAGAAAAGAAAAAAAACCCTGTCCTTCCTGTCTTCCTCCTTGCGTCACCAGCCATCCTTCTCCCCTTCTCAACTCTCGTTCCTTTGCCTCATCGCTGATGAGCTGCACCTATGGGGAAAACCCGTCTCACTACATACGCTTTTAAACAGTCTAACGCAGCCTGCCTCTTAGAAGCCTTGTCTGCCATTCTGTCTGTTACCTGTTCTCTTCTAGGGTAACTCACCATCAGTCAAATCTGGTTTTCATGTTTTAGACATGTTTTATGTTGCTGAAATATCAGGTTTCAAGTCAAAAATGTGCCAGCTCACATGGGCTGTTATGCTACAAACTGATGAGGAGTCACTCTGGTTGACGCTGTCCCATTTTTATTTTATTTTTTTCCCCTGTGTTGCTTGCTCTTCACTCATGTTGCCTTTGCTGGTGTGTTTGTCTCCAGAGTAACAAGCTTGCTATTGTGTGGGTGAAATAAGTTACAAACCAGGAGAGAGAGGGCAACAGTAGACACTTCTTTGTTAAAATAATTTTGTGATTTACAGCGTTGTGCATGGATCAGAGACTCGTCAGAGTGGTTGCACTTACCTGCAAACACCTTGTTAAAGAATGAAAATTTTCCTTCCTTCCATATTTTCCTTGCTGAGATGTACTTAAAGGCTGTTTCCACCAGAGAGCACAGATTTTTAGTCTGACAGTGTGGAACACACCTGATTGAGTAGAGTGGGGGCATCGACTGGTCAGTTTACAAGCAGACGTTTTAGCATTAGACAATATCGCAAATCCAACAAGATTCCTACGTGTTATGCAAAAACAAGCATGGATGTTAACTGGCAGCTAGCAGTGTTTTATATGCAGTGCAGTTGGTGATGGGGGGGGGGGGGACAAAGATGGGGGGGGGGGTCCTATGAAGGATTAGTATGTGAGTGAATGGTGTAATGTAAAGCTGTAGCTACTGTAGGTCTCACCCAGTTGTGGCGTTATCGATCACCGATGTTGATGTACATATTAAACATGTCTTTATGAAAATGACTGGCAGCTACTAGTTCTTAAGACTGGAATCTTTACACAACACACACTTAAAGCTAATCTGTAACGACTGGTAACGCATACATAACCAGACTGGAAGGATCTGGGTCCAACCTGTTGTCAACATCAAATCCCATTCATATTTTGCTGTACATGTCGCTAAGTGTAAACAGGCCTTTAGGGTTTGATCATCAGAATTTATACTCTGATGATCAATTTTGTATTGTGATATTTTCATGACAAATCTCATGAGAATTATAATAGACGTAATGTAGTGACAGCTTTTCACAAAATCATCATCATCTTTGCCGTCGTTAGGCACAAAGTCTTATTGTATTCTGTCATAGTGTCTGTAGATTTTTTTTTGTGTGTGTGTAATTCTTTCTCTGAAATCCTCAGCGTCGCTGACGTTTCACTTTCACTTGTGTGGTGCAGAAAACATTGCAGACGATGCTGCTCTCAGCTGGTTCATTATACTGAGGAAACTAATTAGAACAATTTGTAATGTAGTTTAAACTTCTTTCTTTTTTTCTTTATCTGTTTCAGGTTCTGGTTCAGACTTTTTTAATAATATTTGTTGGTTTTCTTAATCCCATACCTAACTGGATACCTATGAACATTTGGCTTGTTGGTCAGTCAAAACAAGAAATTTACTGTAAATATACTTTTATACCATAGAGCAAGTATTTGTTTTAGGTGGAGGAGGATCTGTTCTCCTTCAGAATGCATGTCTTTAAAATCGCAGCACAGATCATAGACCTGCTGAGGTTATTTCTCAATATGTTTAGTCCTAATGTTTTCATTATTAGACAGATTTTACTTTCAAGGACTTTAAGACACCAACATTTATAATGAAAAGGTCAGAAGTCTTGAAAGTGTTAATCTTTTACATTTACCATGCTTTGTACCAGTTCATCTGACCTGTGTCTCCATGGTGATATGAGGGTCTTTGTGTGCCAGAACAACCTTAGCAGTAACCACCAGATGATGATGATGATGATTTATACAGTCAGACTTTGATCACTGTGGCTGACTGGAACTGATACACTGCTACACCATCTTTCTGCACACTCTGTTTCACCTCATCCCTTCACTGTACATTCCCTCATTCTTTCTCTTTACTGTCCTTATTAAAGGGAAATTGGACTGAAATTTAACTTTGAACTTATACTAACATAGATTGTTCTGCTGTGCAGGGACTACACATCACATTTAGCTTCTGAAGCAGGATCCCAAGGTTCTTTTTTGCTAAAAATTGTTTGCTCAGCCACTGAAACTGTACCAAATACACAAGTGTCCATAGAAAGTAGATATTCAATTCTCTGATGCACCATATGACAACTATGTTTATTAGAATCTGAAAATAATGTGGCTCGTCATGGTTTGTTTGGTGCGTGGTTCTTATACTTTATTCTCTGAACTGTTTTTGGACTCAGTTTGTCTATTTACATTGTTTTTGCAGGAGTCTCTGTGACATCAAGCAACACGGGGGTACCAGATATTTCAGGGTCTGTTTACACAAAGACGCAGGTAATGACAGATCCTAAATATTTAAATTTCTTTCTCAAAGAAAATCTCATTTTACTATATTCATATTTAATTTTTTTTACCAAAATCAGCTTATCTGTCTGACACACAAGTTTGACAATTTTTAATCAAGTGAAAAATGTTTATTTCAGCAGTCATTTGAGAAGCAGGGTTTCCACGCAGGCACGCCGGCAGCTTCGTTCAGCCTGCCCTCAGCTTTAGGGAGTGGGGGACCCATCAACCCCCCAGCTGCTGCTGGCTACGCCCCAGCTCCATTCATGCACATCCTGGCACCACACCAACAACCCCACTCTCAGATTCTGCACCACCACCTGCAGCAAGATGGACAGGTAGCTCGTATTTTTTTTTCATAATCTTTGGGTGAAGGTAACTTACCACCTAGTTGGTTTTGAGTTCTGTAACAGTATGGGTGTTTTCACACATGACCTGTTTGATTAAAAAAAATTTGTGTTTGCCTGGTTAATACGTTGCCTGTTGACAGTTGCCTGTCAAACAAAGAGCTCTTAAAAAGCTCTTCCAGTCCAACTCTGTTTCTGCACTTTAATGAACATACAGTAGTTACACCGGAAGCTGAAGCCAACTTTTCACTCCTCACAACTTGCATTTTAACAACTTGGACTTGGGAGTACAGTATTTTCATAACTCTGTACACATTGACACAGCAGTGAGTTTATGTACATTTGTACAAGTGGTTCCATGCAAACACTGCCCACACAGTGTATACAGGTTTATGTCCCTAAGCTGCACAGAATTCAAGTAAACACATGGCTTGAAATGACAACTCACCGATGAACTCCGTCCTCTCTCTGCAGAGCGGCACTGGACAGCGCAGCCAGAACGCCTCCATTCAGCAGAAGTCTCAGATCAACAAGTCTGGATACAACAGCTACAACTGGGGGGCAAACTAACATCTGCTGTCGGAGCCCCCGACACTGTTGACAGAAGCAAGGAGGGGGCTCATCATTCCTTCCGCAAACAGTCTCCACATATAAACTCCCTCTTCCTCCTGCAGAGATTTCCCTCCCCAGTCTCTTGGCCCAGCACTCTTGCAGCTCTGACTGCGGTCAGAGGAGGTGCTGTGCCAAGAGATCGAGCACTGTAATGATGCGTGGGTGGGAGGGAGGTGTAGGAGGGGTGTGGAAGAGAAGAGATTGGAGATAAATGGTTATAGAAATACACCGTCAAGGCGAAATATTGAGTGTTGGGAATTTGTATTATGTTAATCACCCCGCCCTACACCCTTTTCTTTAACTTGTATGTAACATAGAACTGTTTTCTAAAAGAACGTTTCCTGTGCGTGTTTTTTTTTTTGTTTTTGTTTTTTTTCTCCCCCTTATTTTTTCTTATTTTGCTAAAGGGGAGGAATGAAGTGATATCTGAAGGTGGGGGGGGCAGGCTGGTTTTGTATTTCTCACCCTCATCTCCCCACCTCTTAATTTTGATGGAAACCTTCCCCTCCCACACAAAATACCCGAACACAAAAATTTGCTTAATTGCTGTTAAATGTTTTGTTTGGGGTTCTCGTCTTTTCATTTTTATGTCATTTTAAGTTTTGAAGAAACAATTCTCTAAATTGGTAGAGTTGTGAAGTTTATTTTTTACCAAATATAGATATATTATATATAAAGACGTATAAGCAAGCTCACTGGCTTGGACTGTGAGGAAAGTGTGTTTGTCATGTGACTGCGTGCATGTTTGTACACACAGGGGCCGTGGTTGTGTACTGTGCTTTGTTTTTTTGCCTAGCACAGAATTTTTCATTATCCAACACTTGTACAGTAACCGTTCCCGTGAATTATAAATATATTGCATAAAGGCCCCATCTTTTCTGCAAGAGATGTTGAGAATGAATTCCAAGGCCAATACACACCCAGTTTGCCTTCCAGTGTGTTATTGTTTGTTTCTGGGCCCCCACCTCCTCCCTGCGCCACCACCTGTCCCCTTATATTGTAAGGAAACCTGCAGCATTGAATACTGATGGACAGAATTGTACTATGGGTTTTTTGTCAGTGGTTTATTTTCTTTTTGTACTGTGCGTTTTAAAAAAAATTTAAATGGATAAACTTGTCTTGTACATATATAAAAAAAAAAACACGAGTACTGTAGTCCTGTTTGTTCGATGGCTTTCTCCTTTTCCTTCTCAAATCCTTGCAGACTTGTTAGCTTTTTGTTTCATATATTTTTTTTATTTTGTAAAAATATATAAATATTAAATAAACAATAAAAAGACATTTTCATCATTTTGGATGTGAATGTCTTAAGAAACTAGATCTGTTATGTGGCTTGTAAATATAGCACCACTTCCACTGATTTGACAGTGATACCCAGTGTTTGTGTGTTGCTGAAGGCTGGTGAACTGACAAACACTGTAAAAAGAAATTTGTGCCATCTGGTGTTTGACATGACTGAAACCATCTGACTCAGACTTGAGGTTGGGATTCTGTTCTGACTCCAGGGGATCAGCAGTAATTAAACTCCAAACACAGCACTTCTTCAGACATGTTTCTTTTTTTGTTGTTTACAAGACTTAGATGCACTTTTTGCATCTAAATATGTTTTATGTGATTGTTAACACATTGTAATCTTGCTCCCAGTTAATTTTCCTAAAGAATGTATGCTACTTTCTTTCTTTTTTTTTCTGCTGATTATGTATTTTCACATTCATATTAGTCATGTCAACATACAGCCGCACTGCTGGTCCTGACGTATCAAAGGACACCTCTAAGTTATGTGCTTGCTGCTTAATATTTGTATTCCACCACATTTTAGGGGGAAATGTTTTTACCTTTTTAATCAAACGTATTTAATTAAAATATTATATTTGAATGTAGGACTTCTACACATGTTGGTAGGCTATTTCTTCTTACTTAAAATGTTTACAATTACAACTGAAAGTCCTGGATTACATATTTAGCTTGGTTAGAAGTATTCTATAAGCAATATATACTTGGATTAAAAGTAAAAGTACTCATTTAGGAAAAGAGCTGCTGTCTAATTTGTATTATGTATCTATGTATTTTTAAGAAATTGATATTTTACCTAAGTACAGTGGCTATGTCGGTATTGCCATCAAAATGTACTGAAATATAACATGTTAAAGTAGTACCTGGAATGTCTATCGATGTATATCACTGGGCTATTATGTGTAAGCAGGATTTTATTGCCAAGGTAGAACTTCTGTATAATCATCACTTTAAATACCGTTATGTCATCTTAAGTTTTAAGTGACTGTTTTAGGACTGTATATTTTATTCACTGATGGCATGTTTTATGTGTAAAGTCTTGAATCTAAAATTAACAGTGGAGTAAAAGGTACAATATTTCCCTCTAAATTTAGGTGGATTATGAAGTTACAGAAAATGGAAGTAAAATATCTCAACCCTTTAAAATGTAGTTGGTTACATTTTACCAGTGATATTTTATAATCAGGCAAGATTAAGTAACCATGTGAGTACTCTAGTCAATTAGAAGCACAATTGTACTTCTGTCATACTTGTGTTACATTTAAAGTAAATTTAATCAACAGCTAATAAACCGCACCCATTTGAACTATTAGGAATCTCAACTTCGCCATTTTTCAAATATTGACATATTCACAATGCGATTTTACACCTCGTCAAATATCAGTTCTGTTTGCGTTGCGCATTGCTTTTGTTATTTACGGTAGCGTAGCGTTACGACTGGTTGCGTCACGCTGAAGTATCCAGGACACTTTACGGCACTGTTGACAACTTGTGTCCGTCTGCTGTCGGCACAGTTGTTGGTACATTTTAGTTATGGTTTAGTGTCACACACAAGCTGTCTTTAAATGAGTGTGTTTGATTTATTTCGCGGGTTCTTCGGTGTACCCGGAAGCCATTATCGTGGCCGAAGGTAAGTTTATGGAGTCACAGTAATGTCCTTCAGCTAAGCTAAAGTTTCCTGACGTTGACTACTTGTTTTTCACGCTGTTGGGTTTGTTTGGCTGTGTTAGTGAAGCAGCTTTGTCAAGGACAAGATTAGGATTTCTCTGCCAGGATAACCACAGGGGTCCCTCGGGAAGCATGTCTTATTTAAGCTAAGAGTGACCCGAGGATTAATACGACTGAGTACCTTAAGATCTGTCTACACATCCGTGGCAAACAGAAACCACAACTCTCTGTCAGTGCACAATAGTTACTTAATATTCATTTATTTTTTACTGTAATATACCAGGGACCCTTTCTTTGATGCCATGACTCATGATGACGACGACGATGATGAGGATGAGGATGCTTTCCACTATGATGGGTTCAGGGGTGACCCACAGGAACCCTTTGACAGTGCCTGGAGGTTTGGCTTCAGCTTTGGCCCAGACGGGATGAGGATCCAGGAGCCTCCCGTGTTTGGCCATGTATTCAGAGAGATGGAGGAGATATTTGCCCAGATGGGCCACTGGAGGGAACAGCCAGACTCTGGATCCTTTGGTATAAAAACTGAGTCATTTTCCTTGTGTTCACGTTTTTGTCTGTTTCTATTATTGTCTGCTCTCAATTCAATTCAATTCAATTCAACTTTATTTATATAGCGCCAATTCACAACACAGGTCATCTCAGGGCACTTTACA
>JAUYWH010000003.1:7517074-7587781 GCA_034779795.1 Ctenopoma multispine
GTCTTAAAGGTAGAGAGGGTGTCTGCCTCCCGAACCTGGGTTGGGAGCTGGTTCCACAGGAGAGGAGCTTGATAGCTCTCTCTCGTTTTCCAAAGTTATTTAGTTTTGGTTAATTTGCCTTATGATATATCCATACGTATTTGTGTTTTTGTCTGTGATCTTTTCTCTTGTTTGTGTGCAGCTGAGGAAACATACTGTAATGTGATGTACTGATCAGAAAGTTATAGGGGGGTTGATGCCTGATCCTTAAGCAGAGACCTGTTTCACTTCTAAGGCATTTCTCAGTTGTACACTTACTTGCAGTTTCCTTTGTGTTCTAGGTGTTCCTAGTATCATGCCACCATCACCACCTCAGGACAGAGCAAAGATAGGTGATGGGAGATCCAATGGGAACCCCCTGAGAGACTATATGTTGAAAAACCCTGACAGCGACTCTGGGCCATCTAGGGAGCCCAGAAATGACAGCGCTCCATCTTACGGATCACCAGAATTTCCCAGCTCCCCGTTTAATAGGTGGACCCCTTTTTCAAAGGTAAAAGAAAAGTTAGGTTCTATTTCCATTTCTTTATTACGATTTTGTGGAAATGTGAAATTTTTACTATTTTTTTTAATCACTAGTTTAATGATATTTGGAGACGGGGGCCACAGAAAACTCCTGAGGAGGAGCGCAAAGAAGACATAGGTACATGTTCAGACATTTTCTGTCTGTCAACATATTATATTTTTGTCACATATCTAACTCATTTCCCATCCCTTCCAGATCTGGACTCTGCAGTGTCCTCTGGGGGTCTGGATCAGATTTTGACGCCACCTGCTGGTCAGCCACCAAAACAGCCCAGGACCCGATCCTTCTTTCAGTCAGTCACTGTGACTAAAGTGGTGAAACCTGATGGGGTGAGAGATTCATTTTATCTTAATTTTATTATATACACAGCAACATATCAAATGCTTCACGTGCAGCTTTCTCCCAGTGGTTTGAAAATTAATAATTAATTAATAGGACTCACTAATGCACTAATTGATTATTTCTATCTAGGTTATAAGTGAATGCTTTTTCTGTTTTGTTGCCTGTGTGTTAGACTGTAGAGGAGAGGCGTACGGTGAGAGATGGCCAAGGCAACGAGGAGACCACAGTGACACGTTCAGGAAGACCTGGGAGCCTGGAGGAACCAAACCAACAAATTGGACCTGTCCTACCAGGTCAGTTCATTTCCTACCTTTCATAGTAGCTTACTATAAAAAGGGCTTGATCTTGCTCTAATGGTTTTACTCTTATTTTGATTTCAGGTGGTTTTTCAGATATGCGGGATGATAACTCCGTATTCTCCAGGTTCTTTGGAGGGTTTAAATAATGTGAAAAATACTCTCCTGACTCATTGACTATAGATTTTGGTCCCTGTGTCTTTCCCTAGAGCTGTGAGTTGGTATATATACATATATAAATATATCTGTTTATGGACACTTTACCTTCCGTTGTCAAAATGAATGTGTTGGATCAGGCTCACTGACCTATTGAACATGACCATGAGGGCAAGAAGCTGCCAAACCCCAAAGACCAGTGATGTTGGCAGTTTGAAACACATCAGGCATAAAAAAAGTTCAGATTTGTAGGCAAACGTGTATGGATGTGAGTGTTTGATAAATCAAATAAAGAATCCTGTTTACGTAGTCGTCGGTTTTTGTTGCTATAGTCAATTTCAAATCACTTTAAAGCTAAATTGTGTATTTTTTTTTAAAAGAAACTGCACATTGATTATCTTACACATGAAAACGTGGCTGATGTAGCTTCACTGTCTGGTTGAGGTGCTTGTGGCTTTTTTTTCTGCTACTGGTCCTTTTAGATATCTAAGGACACCTTGCACTGAGTAAACTTAATTAATTGGAGACAAAGTATGTTCATTCAGTAACAGAGGCAACTGCAGTGAATGATTTGTTCCTACTAGGTTAGTTCACGCTGCAGTAAACAAACTGGTCTTTGACAGTTTGAGTTTAGGAAAACGGCAACAAAGTGATCTGAACAGTGCAGCTATGAAGTGTTTTTTAGAATAAACGGACAAGACATACATTCATCTTACACTGGAGGGAAAAACCGTGGATAATAAACTGACATTAAAGATAACAGTACCTTACAGAGCACTGCTTGTTCTGTTACTGTTCACTTGTTCAACAGCAAAGTCTTGACCTCTCCAATCTAGACTTAATATGCGTGATTGCAATCGGCCTGTTCTCATCTTGTTATCTTATTTTACTCATAAGCCTGTTTCATCTTCTCCACTGACTCTACTCAAAAGTGTGTATTAATTAAAGGCTCCACTGCAATGAATTTATCAGTGTGACCTCGGTCAAGGTTGTGGTTTGCACGGACTTCAGCAGATACGGTAAGTCTCTGTTATAGAAAGTATGGAAATTCATGTTCAATTAAAATGTAAAAATTCAAGGTGCTCTTTCATGTGTACAGCTTGAAAAGGTCTCAATGCTTCGGCCAGTTCATGAAGGCAGTTAACAGTGCTTTGTTTTTTTCCCTTTGATAACAGGTCTTGTCCTTGACTTTAGAATTTTAATGAACATATGGGAGTTAAATAGCAGGGTCTTAACTGATATTCTCCCTCAGCTTCCTATTAATGCATGTTCCTTTCTTGGATATAAAGCTCTAAAAATCATGAAAACCTCTTGTTGTAGAAGACTCACTTTAGACAGGTTAAATGAATGTCCCCTGGTGTTTTTATAACACCCCATTAAAACCACAAAAGGCTGTAAGGTTTTGTAAGATTACACTGTAAAGTATTTAAGACCATAGAAGAAAGAGGAGAAACTTACTGTAAACGTACTCTCTTTTGCTACACTTTTCTGTAATTATATAATCCAATAGATTCTTCTTATCTTTATTGCGAATAACATGATCATATTTTAGCACATATCTTATCTCTTACACTGATTTGCAATGCAACAATAGGTTGGTAATATGCACCAGACTGGACCTGCAAATTGAAATGCATCATTTAAAAAAAAAACAAGTCTGCATTATAACCTCTGTCTTATCTCTCTCTCTGAGAGTAGTAAAAATTGTTATCAAAAAAATACGGTGGTACTAAAAATATTTCTATTACTGTAGTGTTGTGTCGTTTTATAGACACATTATGGCTCAAAGGACAACTCATAAGTATACTGAAATAATTTACAGTATTGTGAGACTTTCTTGTCTCAACAGAATCTTAAGTCTTTGCACACACTTTCCTTGACTTATAAACTAATGTTAACTTGAGGTGTAAAGTTATCTTCTGTTTGAATTCAGAGAAGAAGAAGAAAATTGAACCAGACAAACAAGAGAATCAATCAGGACCAATTCCAACCAGGTATATTACAGTAAATCAACCACCTGAGCCAGTATCAACAACAGGTTTAGGTTTTCATTAGAAATATATATATATATAAAAAAAGAAGGTGAACTACTGTCATATCTTATATACACCACTACCTCCACCTTGCCATAAAGTGTGTGACGTGGCCTACAGCTGCAGAATGAAAAGGCAAACTCTGCCCAGTCAGGCAGAAGGTGCTGTGCAGTGTTGGGTCAGATGTACTTGGAGGTCTGAAAACTCACCTGTGGCAGAGGAAACCTCAGGGATGGAGAGACTGCTGAGGAAATGTCAGATCAGAAACCAGCTGGTCAGGGAGTGCATGGCTGAGTGCCTTGGAGTCTACATCCTTATGGTAAGTGTTGCTTTACTAGTCTCTAAGTTAATTAGAAAGCAATTAATCTTTTCTTTGCCGGTTTGTCCAAATTTACACTTGACCATTAAACTCAGCGTTAAGTATTTGACATAGTTCACTTAAACTACCACACTCTTTGTTTTGAAGCAGCTAGTGAATCCTCACAATAGATAACCAAGGACTTTGGCCTGAAAAAGCGAATAGGAGAGTGACAGTGAGTAACCCTGTCACTGTCATGTTTTGTTTTATCTCAACAAACTGTCAGAGCAAAGAACATTTACAACACAAACCATAAAGCAGGTTCCTTAGCAATGAAGTTAATAAAAAACAGATTACACCAAGACAACGCTGTGTAGTTGCTTACATCTCCGCCAGCTGTAAAGTGAGATCATGAACGTAATTTTTAAGAATTAAAATGCCATTAGAATGCCTGTATGAATCAAGTCTTATGGAGCTTATCAGTCTTTTAATGCATCGTAAAGTCGCATTCAGACATTTTGTTTCCCTATGTTTTTCCCCACAGTATTAGGCACGGCATTATATTCTGCTTATACGACTCTTCGTCTGATGCAATTGCAGTTATTTGGATGTGGAGCCGTTGCTCAGGTGACAACGACTCAAGATGAGAAGGGGCAGTACCTGTCAATCAATCTGGGATTTGCTCTCGGGACGACATTTGGGGTCTTTGTGTCACGTGGAGTCTCAGGTAAGAGACTGAACAAAAGTTAACCTTGTGTTTCATCTTAATGTTTTTGGTGTCTTTGAATCCAGTGTAAAGATAGGTAGGTGGAGTCCATCGATTATACACATCAGAGTTTACAGCTGTTGGAGACTATTACTGCATGTAATAGACTAATAGTTATATGAAGCCTTTTGTGTCTCCAGAGAGAGCTCCGTGAAGCCGCTTTAACTAATATTAGTTTTCATGCTCTACTGTTCTTCACTAACTGAAAGTTAGCCCTTCCACACCCCTACTACATTTTCTACAATAACCTAAATCTAGCACAAAATGGCTATATTATTCACAATTACACCTCTTTGTTCATTGTGCACATCAGATCATCTTGACAGCAGTATGTGTGCATTCCAACTTCAGTAAACAGATATGATTTGTACCTGAGCATTTACTTCCCCGTCTCATTTCTTTTTACAAGGTGCCCATCTGAACCCTGCTGTCTCTCTGAGTATGTGCATTCTGGGCCGACATCCATGGATAAAGCTGCCTTGCTACGTCTTTTTCCAAGTGTTTGGAGCTTTTTTGGCTGCCGCCACTGTTGGTCTGCAGTACTACGGTTAGTTTTCAACAGTGTTCACTGCAATCACAATCACACTGTACCACTAGACGCAAAACAGGCAAGCACTATTTTTGTCAACAAATCCCATAAAAAGATCTAAACCAGTCACTGCATCTCCCACTGGGGACAGCAGCTTAACAACCCTGTTTTTGGCGTTCAGTCCTGAGGCCACTCACTCACATTCAAGTGCAGTTTCATACTGTCAAATGACTCAATCATTTTAGCAAATGTTTCTTAAATTAGATAGTTTGGGACTATTTTCACTTGTGGATTAATGGGCATTTGGTGCAGCAATGGAACTCATTGATACACATGAATAACTGAAAGTTTGTGGTCAATTAGAGAAGCACTTGTTTCAGAAAGAAACATAGATTTTATCACACCAAATTGATCTGAAATACAGTGTAGACATTATGTTAATTGTAATTGTTTTTACAAAGGAATATCTACACAGGTGAACAGAGGCCCTTTCTTAACAAACATTACTCTTGTGTTCCAGAGGAACGTGTTCGCTAATGTAAGTTTATCAATTTGAGACTAGTAAATAGAAAAACGTTTTGCAATTATGTTAAAACGGCTAAACGAGTTAACAAGACAATTCCTGAATGATCCAAAATTTTGGAATTGTAGTCATGCATTGTGTGATGAAATGTTTGCAGATGCCATTCAGGCATACAGTGGCGGTGAGCTGACAGTGACGGGTCCCACTGCCACAGCAGGCATATTCTCCACCTACCCAGCAAGCTACCTCAGTGTGTGGGGAGGTGTTGTCGACCAGGTCAGATACCATCACTCACACTTAATTTTGCACTTGATCCTCTCCAGCAATATTAAAAAATACTGAAAATCATATTTAGCATAGTTTGTGTACTGAAATAAATGCACATCTACTTAAACCAACTCAGCACCTGAGTGTACAAAGATTAATATTTTATAAGTATGACATTGTTTTATTTGCTGAAACAGTTTGACCCCTTTAGGAAACAGTCCTGGTGGTAACATAACCCTGGTGTTCACAAACTCTGAACTGAACACATCACCATCTGCACATATGTAATGGTTGCCATGTTATCCAGGTGATAGGCACAGCTGCTCTGCTGCTGTGTGTCCTGGCTCTTGGGGACCAGAGGAACAGTTCCCTCCCCGATGGTCTTCAGCCTGTACTGGTGGGAGCAGCGGTGCTAGTTATTGGCATCTCAATGGGCTCTAACTGCGGCTACGCCCTCAACCCAGCCAGGGATTTTGGGCCTCGATTGTTCACTTTCATCGCCGGCTGGGGTGTAGATGTTTTCACGTTAGTGGATTCCCTCAGTTTTGTCTACATGTTTTAACATTTACTAATTTAATCACTGTTAGCCACTCAGATTTAAAGTAACTCTAGGGTCTTTGCAGGGCTGGAGGAGGTTGGTGGTGGGTACCTATAGTGGCTCCATGTGTGGGTGCATTGCTGGGAACGCTGATCTATGAGCTGATGATTGAAGTCCACCATCCTCCTGCACTGTCTGAGCTACAGACCTGTCAGGACAAGACAGGGCTGGAGATGAAGACAGCGGAGCGAGACTGTGAAAAACCCACGTAGTGGTGGAAAAACGGTCTCAGTAGATGATATTGATAGTTCTGTGTTTCTGACTAATGCATTGAAACAAGTAGAATGATTCTGACGGCAGCAAACTGAAATGTAATTACATACATCTTACAAGCTCAACTAAATCAATCCACCAGTTTAGACATCTCTTGAATGGATAAATATAAATCTTTGTATATAGTCATCTAGGGAACACCATGAGGTTCGTGTTTGTGGGGTTTTTTTTGAGTTAAATGTCTTAATAATGAAAGAATTTGTTCTCTAAAAGTTTTCCTTAGGATGAATTCTATGATTCTGATTTACTCAGACGTTTTCCTTTAATGTCATCAGATTAAAAATTAGCAAAGTAAACATCAGAAGAATTATTAGCACCATGCTGCTGTTAGCATTTAGACGAGCCCGACAGAGCCGCTAGTTGGAAGCTGAAAACACTGCTCTGAACGCAACCCTCAACTCTGCCGATTAACCCGTTACATTGTCGAGTCAGTTTTCTCTTTTAAACATTTATTTTGAAACAGCACAAAAGTGTATGGCATTTCAGCAAGCAGACCACAACCATGGAAAAGAAAATGACATGAGATTTCCACTATTGAGCTATATAAATATGATACCATGACATATAAAAGATACAAACAAACAAAAAATCTACTCATGGGCCTCCGTCACACAAAGCCCGTTTTTGAAACATATAAAAGAAATGTGAGTACAGCAAGCACTGATCCTGTAGATAAAAAAGAACCGTTTCAAAGAGATAAAACATTTGTATTCATACACATTAAGACAACACGACCCCCACACTCTCCCTCTGCTTTGTAATTACAATGTATAGCTACCTCTGGAGGGGGGGTGGGATTCCTTTTTTCTTTTAAACTTCAAATTGTTTTGGGAAAAAAAGGGAACAGTACAAGTACAAATACTATACGTATTCACATTATCATAGCAAGTTACTAAAACCAGAACGCTTTCTTTTAGTGTAATTATATGTATTTACATGGCAAAACTCGTACACATACTACGGACAGAAAGCCTGACCTCTCTTCTAGCTTAACAATTAACATCACACATTACTCACACTACACAGGTTACAGAGTTTCAGTAACCTCATCTCCTAATGAAATGCCTTCAAAGAGTCACATCTCATGTCTCTGTAAATCACACTGTCTAGCAAAGTATTTGGGGCAACTGACTCACACAAACACCAACAGCAGTAATGAGTTTTGTATAAATAAATATTATAGCAACATAAAATCAGTGTCAGATTCTCCATTTTGCTGTAAATATCTTAGCTCGATCAGTTCTACCAGGAGGAGCTGATAAAACTGATCTAATGCAAGAAAAATGTGAGGCATGAGGCAAACGAGTATGAATACCATGGACAATGTGAAGTACAAAAGAATGGGCACTACAGCTGTCAGGGGTACACTGAGGGGGGATGTATGTACTAAAGTATGTGTTATATGAACAAACAGGCAGGTGGGTATAGTCGCTGAGTGACAGTGATGCTAAAGGAAAATGTATTAGACACAGCATGGCTGATGTATAAATGCTTTACTTGGTGGGGCTGTTTGAGAGCTGTTCCACTCACAAGTCTATCACAGGTGCGTTCAGTTAAGTGACCAGTAAACATGATCAAACATGCAGTTACAATTGCACAGAGGTGCCATAGATAGAGTAAAAGTGTTTATAGTGGCTAAAAACAACTGCAAAGGAAGCAGCTCCGTTTCTTCTCCGGATCAACATTCATATTCTACAGCCTCTCTGCTCGGTCATGACCCTCGACTCCTTGTTGTACATGATCTGTCATCAGTCTCAGAGGACCCGCCACCCTCTACTGGGGCTTGTCTGTTTTGTGTGCGGTGAGAAAGGCCATGCCGTGGGTCCTGAAGTGGGTGTTGAGGTCCGTGGCCTTGTCAAAACGCCGGCTGCAAACCTTGCAGCTCAGATTCCCCTCTCCATCCTCGCCCAGTGCCTGAGGGGAGGCAGCAGGGGAGCCGTCCGGAGAGCCGTGAGCTCGCGGGGTGCTGCGGTCCGCATCGCTCTGGGTGTCCCGCACGCGGTGAGTGATGAAGCGGTGCCTGCCAAGAGAGCCGGCTGACGCAAAGCACACTCCACACTGCAGGCACTGGAAGGAGGCGGTGTCGGCCCGATGCTGGGGGATGTGGCGCTGAAACTCCGCGCCATCCTCGGTGGAGAAACCACAGGGGACGCAACGGAAAACGTCTTCTTCATCTAACTCACCGGGTGTCAGTGACGTTGATGCTATGGACGCCCTGGTTCTCTTTGCAGGACCACCACCATCCTCACCGTCCTCTGTGGCGTTTTCTTCCTCGTCTCCTGCCCTCACTACCGGAGGTCCACCCTCACCATCGTGTTCTGAGGAGCTACCTGGACCTTCCCCCCCCGTGGCTGCACGCTTCCTAGTCATGGGGGGACCCTGAGGACACAAGATCAGAGAGAGGTTGCGTTAGCTGCACTGATGGAGAAAGGTAAAAGTAAAATCTATATTCTGATGAATACTACTAAGTGATACAACAAATAATAAAAACATACTACATTTATACAGTGTGCTACTATATTTATAAATTGTAGAGTTGTGTTTCTTGTTTCTGCAGTTAGACTACAAACATTTAACAGACTTAATAGTTCTGAGTATAGGAACGCATGTATGAGGCAATTATGTTGAAAACCAAACAAAACTCATTTAAAAAAAAAAAAGAAAAGAAAAAAGACAAAACAGTGAGACAATAAAATGTCTTTATTATCCATCCCATTTGTACACTGCTGAGTGAACAAAGGCTGGTGTTACTTCTTGTGTAAACAAAACCAAAATATGCTTGTAAATACCGTGCAGTGCGAATATGTGACACAGCTTATTTACTGTAGAAACAAAGTGACCTACATTACACTATGTGGACTCACCTGTCCATCTGTGCTCCTATGATGAAGCCGAATATGCTTGTCCAGTAAGAAGCGACTTCCAAAGGTACGTTTGCCTTCTGTGCAATATCTGAAAAATACTTTTGCGGTTAGTTTACTTACCTAAATTAACACTGAGAATATGTGACACTATAAAAATCAAGGCCTATTTAATATACAGTAGCTGGTAGTGTAATGCTCAACTGTTGCTGCTCTATGGTGGAAAAATGATTGAACTGGAAACAATTTAAAAGACAGTGGTGGATCATTTTGTGTGTGATGAAATAAAAATATATGTTAAGTGACTCACTGGCAATGGAAGACTCTCTTGTTGCCCTCATGAATGACACGCTCATGACGTCTGAGGCTGGAAGACGTGCTGAACGTGCCTCCACAAATACGACAGGGGAACTTTGGAGTTGGCAGCACAGACACACACACACACAAAAATACAGTGAATCTCTCTTATGACTCTTTTTCTGATTTATCAAAACCTTCCGAACTGTAATCACTGCAGTAAGTAAAATCACGTCTCACCTTGCCGTGCTCCATCTTCACGTGACCCAGATAGTCTTCATTGTCAGTGAAGGTGGTCTGACACTGGGGGCAGGTCCACTCAGTCTGGGCGCTGGGATGACCGCTGCCCCCTGCAGACGCTGAGTGACCGCCCGGAGCTTCGTAGTCCTCGTCTCCATCATCATCATCATCTTCCTCCTCCTCTTCCTCCTCCTGTTCCCGCCCCCAGTCCTCTCCGTCGGAGTTGTCAGGCTTTCCAGAGGACTTTGATTTGACGCCAGAAGGACCAGATGTGTTGGCCGGGGCTGATGCAGGGTTAGAGGCATCGGACGGGGACTCCTGTTTGGCTGACGGGCCTCTGTGAGCAGTCTGTTGTTACGGCGACAGGAAAATGTGATAGGCATAGAGAGCACACAAAATAAATTAATTTAATTTTAAAGCTTTTAAAACTACTTCAACTGGGCTTCAAAAACGCATTTCCATCATTAAAGTAACAACTGTACTTAGTATAGAACTTAGAACAAGGTCACCGAGGAGGAACCTTGCTAAGGCCGATCCAAGAATTGCTGTATGCCTTCGTTGACACCACATTCATTGTAGACAGCAATGAAAGGGCAACACATAAAGGCAAAAGGCCCATTTATGAAGGGCAGTGATATTATGTTGCATCTCATTCTCATAACAGAAAAATCACTAATCATACCTTAATATGCTCCATCATGGAACCTTTCTGGGCATAGAGCTTAGTGCAGTCAGGACATTTGAAGACATGCACTTTTTGCTTGGCTAAATGAGTGTCGAAGTGCATGTACAGCAAGGGTTTCTGGGTAAATACTGTGTCACACATCACACACTTGTAGATCATTCTGCAAAATGAGAAAAACATAGATAAAATAAGTGATATTTCAGAAATCTACGATCAAGTTATTTCTCTATTGATGAGTTGCATGGTGAAAGGAGTTCACATACTTGGCCTGTCCTCCAGTGAGTGTCGGGTGCTGGGTGCTGATGTGACTCTGGGCGCTGGGGGAAGACTTAAAGGCCATAGGACAGCTGGGGCACTTGTGGAAGACCTCGCAGTGAGCAGTCTGAATGTGGGACTTGATGGAGTTCAACCCGCCAAAAACGACCTGGCAGCTTGAGCACCTTGACAAAGTAAAAAGTGACACGTCAGACTTTCATTACAAAATTACTGAAGTCATATTCAGGTATTTGCAACTTTACATTAACACATGAATTTGAAATAGTAGATGAGTGAATAAGAGTGTACATTCATTCAGATATAAAAGCCAGCTTTAAACATTTGATGGCTCATATAGTGACTTTACTGACAATAAACTGACATTGTTTTGCTACTTTTGGCTTTTCAAATGTAAATATTTGCTTGTTTTATCAATTGTTTGTGGTAGTAAAGTTTTGGACATAAGTAATATACAACTCTGGCTTTGTGAAACTGATAAATTTACAGACCAAATGATTCATCCGGTTATCGATATTGATTCAATCATAACAATACTTGTTATCGTGCAGTAGTGGTGTACAGCTAACGTATTGATCAACATGATGACAATATTTCAGATCTATAACAGCAGCTGTAAATACTAAGGGTCTACTACTCTTTACTAGCTAGATAATAACTTATAAATAATAATTTATTTACATATATGCAATCTTGTGTCCAATGCTGTTTTTCATATTAAGGATTGTTTTTTTATTTCTAAAGAAATAAATTCTAGACATAGTGAAGGTCATGTTATTTGAACTTTAGCCACAGTTTACAGAAGCAGGGATGTGATGTGTTATCAGTGGTTTTGGAAAGTGTCTCCACACCTGTAGCCAATGCGCCTGGCAAAGTGCAGACAGGCCTCCTCCAGATGGGTCTGGAAACTGGCCTGCCGGGCGATGCCACCACATTCAGGACAAACATGAGGCGCTCTGTGTTTATGGATCCTCTGGTGGGCGGACACGGCACATGAGTTAGGCAGCATCATAGGAGGCGAGCATTGCGTACACGTCTGGAATAAACAGAAAGGAAATTTATCAGTGACCAACAGCAGAAACCATTACCACAACACAAACTGTGCACCCGTGACTGAAACTCACTGAGTTGGGAGCAGCTCTTATTTGCTGGAAGTGTGTGACTAGCTCAGCTTTGCCAGAAAATTGTGTTTGGCACTCTGGACATTTGAAGTTGTTGTACTGCAGCCCCTCGGCCTTCTTGCAGGGCAGAGGCATCAGTGCTTGGGGGCCCTGCGGTGTACGACGGACCGGTCGGGGCTGAGATGCAGCAGGAGATGTCGCATCCTTCAGTGGGCTGGAGCTAGCGGAGACAGTGGGGCCACCAGTTGTGGTAGAAGGAGATGAGACTGGAGGAGAGGAGGATGAAGAGGAGAGCAGGCCTGGTCAGCCAAAAGGTGTAAACGAAAAGAGACAAATGAGACGTGGCCAATGGAAATGGATCACAAATGAACAATACATGTAATTTTTTCACACAATAGCAACAAACCATAATTTATGGTTCTTTTATACGTTTGTACAAGTAAAAATAAAAATAAACAATTGCATGAAGTAATTCATTGCAGATTTATTTTTATAATAGTACGCTGAATATCTTTGAGTTTTGGACTGTTCATCGAAACAAAGAATCTGAACAAGTCACTTTGGACTCAGAGAGACTCTGTTTATGTTCTTTACAGGTATGGTGACATAGAGAACAAATGAATAATCAGTTAATCGATCTAGAAAATAACAGATTGCAGGTTTTGTGTGTCAACATAACATAACTGAATAATAACTTAAAAAACACACTTCATGTAGAACTTATACTACGACTGCAAAGACTGGACAGCTTACAAGAACAAGAACAGAAAGTCAGAAACATCTGATGGGGGCCAGAGGAAAAGTGCAAAGGAAGTTGTTCACGGCCACAACAGCTGTTTTCCAGACATTGACGGTGCATTCAGTGGCACAGTTTACATGGGATGTGGAAAGTTGCAAGTATAAAATACACAACAGAGTCCAGTGTATAATGGCAAGTGAGTCAGGAGGTAAATTACTCCACTAGGTTATCAACAGAAAATGAATCAACAATTTGATAACCTTCATTTAACAAAGAGAATGCCAAATATTGCCTTTAAAACTAAATGTTATGCTTTTTCCTGTTTTTTGTAATTGTAAACTGAACATATTTAGTGATGAAAAAAAATGCCACACTGGATCAGACCTTTTGAAAAACATCAATTTATCGATCA
The DNA here is from genome assembly GCA_034779795.1 of Ctenopoma multispine. NCBI lineage: Eukaryota > Metazoa > Chordata > Actinopteri > Anabantiformes > Anabantidae > Ctenopoma > Ctenopoma multispine. The sequence continues at coordinate 7,530,349 of JAUYWH010000003.1, forward strand.
AGAATAAAAATTAAATCAGATTATTGAAATAAGCATTAGCTGATGCCCTACGTACCACCAATGGGTGTTATATCCTGCTGTCCAATCATCTGCTCCACAGTGACAGGCCTCATAACCAGGTGTGAACACTGCATGACCAGCCCACGTTCTTTATGCTCCCTGGCATGCAGCAGCAGGCTGCACTTGTTGAAGAAGGCCAGTCTCTTAGCACAATGGTTGCAGGTCACCTCTATGCGGAGTGATCGTCGATCGTAGTGTCGAGCCAGGCTGCGCTCCAGGGCGAAAGCATCTCCACACTCCAGGCAGCGATATCCAGTGGCTGGGAGCGGGAGACCCCACTCAGGTGGTGGTGGAGCCGAGAGGTCAGGCTTGTAGCTCGGCAAAAGGTTCTTGCTGTTCAGTATTTTGTTAAAAGCCTCCACCAGGCTCGACTGACTGCGGGAGATGACGGCACCTGTACTGTTGACGATGGAGGCAGGTTTGTTTGGCTGGAGGGTGCCACTACCTCCGTTAGCTGTCTTAGTGGCTGTACGTACACTGATCCCACCAGCAGCAACAGAGAACTTGGGAGAGGAGGCCACAGCGGAAGTTACAGGCAGGGCAGCAGATTTAGTGATGCTAACCGCAGTGGCAGAAACCTTGGCTTTGTCAGATGCAGCCATTTTATTTTGGACCTTTGTGGCAGCAGCTAGCATTACGCTGCTGGCTGCAAGTGTAGACACAGGGAGAGCATTGAGAGCACTTACTTTCTGGGACGTTGTGGTCATGTGACCAGGGGAAGCTTCAAGCTTTTGGGTCTTGTTTCCTAACACCTTACGTTCCCCAGTTTGAGTTTTAGTGTCTGAACCTTTCCCTGCTTCACCACCTTTAGCTGCTACCCTTGTAACAGTTCTGGTGATTCCACCTGTGGAGGTTTTAATTGTTTTTATTCTGACTTTAAGGGGTCGAGAAGGAGCTCCAGAAGCAGCAGGTACTGCTACGCCTGATTCTCCTCCATCAGTGGACAGAGGGTTAGACTTGCCATCATCCACTACCATCTTTTCCTCACCTGTAGTTGCATTTTCTCCCTTGTCAGCTTTACCATCAACAACCCTATCTACCCCATTGCCCACTTCCATCTCCTCCTCCTCCTCTTTAGGCTCCCGCAGTTCAGGAGGAGGTGGAGTAGAGGCCACAGCAGGGCTGGAACACCTCTTAGCTGTGACTTGAACAGTTGATTTTGGAATCTCTGGTTCAGGACTTTCTGGTGAGTCTCTCTCTTCTATGACATGTTCCGAGTGCCTGTCCTCCAGATGGGGACTCTCTGTTGAGACAGACTGAAGGGTTGATGAAGCTGCAGATGCCCCTGAAGGAGTGTCCCCAGGTTTAGGGTGAGAAGCACTAGATGATGTGGGCTGGGCTGAGACTGAATCAGACTTGTAGCGTCGACTCAGTTGAGCACAAGCTGGGGAGTCTGGGTTCTCCTGGATTACCAGCGGACTCCCCAAATCAGGGTCGGAATCCTCCTCCTCCATCTGCCGGTGCTGAAATCCAGCAGAGCCGCTTTTGGGAGCACCGTTAAAAGGTGGGGATGAGTGCAGCGGGTGTGATGAGAGGGTAGAAGGTGGAGTTGGAAACAGTGGCTTGGAAGGTGGAAAGATAGGCGAGGCTTGTCCGACGGGCCCACCTGCAGTCAGTGGAGACGTCCCCGCTGATAGAGAGGAAGTTGAAGGTAAAGACGCTTTAATCCCATCTGCCCTCTCTTGGCCTGTGTCCTGTTGCTGCTGGTGTTGCTGCTGTAGAAGCTGCATTTTCCTGGCCCGACCCACTGGATCGCCAGACCCCTGTGCCACAAGTGGTTTGAGTCTGTTGAAAATATTACCACCCTGCTTGTGAGACTTAACTCCACCAACACCTGCTGCTTCTGAAGACACTTTAGGGGTGTTCATCGACCACGGTGCTCCGTTAGACTGGGCCTGATTGAGGGGTAGGGGTGTGGAGACACTTGATGTCCCAAAACCATTGTGGTTGAGAGCCTCCGATTCAGCCATACCTGGAGCACATGCACCAAGTCTAGGACCCACATCCACCCCTGTGATCACATCAATAGGATCCTGGTCTGCGTCTCCCTCCCCTCCATCAACAGTTTCGAGGCGTACTTTATTCTTCACAATCACACTAACAATTGAGGTGTCAGCCTGGGGATCTGAGGGGCTCGGTGGTCTTAAGGATGATCCAGCACCCACAACGTTGTCTGGCTTTCCCAGGGGTGCGCCTGTAGTTCCATGGGGTCCCTCTGCCTCATCTGGAGCAGACTGGATGGCCTCTTTGGCATCAATGTCAGGAATGTCAAATGCTGCCAACAGGTCATCAAAATCTGGGGTCTTCATGTCCCCCATACCGGGATTAACTCCTGCAACACATACATTTAAAGACTGAATCGCAGAAAGCAACAAAATACACTGAAATTAATTAGCTTGTGTTCCACATCAACCTAGCATAATAGCTGCAACAAAACCTCGACATATAAAATGCTTAAACAATTATTGTTCATTAACACGTCTATATTGTCTAGGTGAATTCCGCTCTTTAATTTCCTTGCATGCACATGCGTTTGACACAAACTGACAATCTACAACAGGTTATCTTGTTATCCGGGAAGCTAGCTGAGCGACAAGGATCCTGCTACTAGCATCTGTTAGCCAGCTAGCGCTAGCGTTTCTGCAAGCAAAGACGTCTCTGGAAACAGGTTCAGCACTCACTCGCTATGAATGGGAAACGCTGTCTTAATAACGCCTTCAGCGCATGCAGAGCACTACAGCAGTGGCCATTGGTGGAGCGGTTCAGCCGGGACAGTGTTTGGTAGCAGCGACCTCGGTTATTTTGAGCTAACGATGTTTCTTCCCGACCGAGGTTGGCTAGCTGGCCGCTGAGCTCCAGCCAAGACAGAGAGGGGTCATTTAGCTAACTAGCTAGCGCTCGCCATTAAAAAAGAAAAGCAACCGGAGCGTTTCGCTTGGCTGTGATTTGGCAGCGGTAACAACCAAGTGGACGTAGGGTCGACGATGTCACAGGAGACGATGGCTGAGTTGGGGATTTTTTTTTAATACTACATGTATTTTGTGTGTTTACCTGGATATGCGATTCCCGACTATCCTAGCTCGTTTTCAGCTGAAAATGCTCTGCGTCCCGTCACATGACCTCGGACATCCTATCAGGCTGTGATAGCGCTGGAAAAATGCATGGAGGATGCTGCAAACGACACGTATATTTATTTGCACTGGGAATTACATAAAAACATTTATTACCGTCCTCACCAGACTATTTTTAAACACGCCGGGCTTTTTGTAAGTTGGTGCAGCGGTGTCTGCCTAAAACCGATCTCACACTTGTTATTTCAAGTCCACACAGCACTGTCAATGTGAGGCTCGTAAGGTTAACAAACACACCAAAGACGCGACATAATAACATATGTTTTTATTGCAAAAACACAAAAACGTGACAGGAGTGGCTAACTGTTTAGTTTAAAAGCCTGTCACCACAAATTCTCTTCATGTGGGTCAAGTTTCAGTGATGATGCCACGTAGAGAAAGGTAGGGAGCGCACAAGGTGGTTTGAGATTACAGCCAGGTTACATTTTTAGATACCAATTTATGATGCTGGGCAATCAAATTGTACACTAAATAGTAATTTGTTTATTTTATTTCTTCTACATTGGTGCTTTTGAGTGTCTTGACAGAGAAGGAAGATCAGAGTCCCATCATGCAGCCCAACAGATCAGTAATCTTCGTAAGTTAAAGTAATCCTCAAATAGCCTGCAATTGTTTTTTTGTTGTTTTTTTCTAGTCAATGTCTGAAGTCTGTATATCTCTTCTGCTCCTCATTTCTTCTTCTCTTCGTCCTTTTTGCTGTCTGGCTTGCTTCCTGTCTGGGAAGCAAGAGAGCCCATGGCGTTGCGGATGGCTTCGTTGTTCGGGTCAACACCAGGCAGGTTCTCCAAGACGCTCTGAAGGAACTCTGGGTCTTGCATCACATCATAATCGTCTTCCTCCTATACAATTATAATAGAGGATACAATGGATTAGTAAGGGTTAGGTCTTCATTAAATATATTTTAACCATGTCTCATGTGATGGTAAACGTGTGTGATACTGGTGCAATTTTTTATGCGATACCCCAAACTATGCCTGCTTATCTTGTTTCCTGGGAACTGGAATGAGGCATGGAAGTTTGTTTTGCCCTTTGTGGGACACACAAAGGTTATCAGATGTTCCTTATCATCTGATAGGAAATCTTTGATGTTTTTGTTTAACATTTTTATGTGCATGTTTTAGCTTGTACCAGATGTTTTTGAAATCATCACCTAACATTGTCTATGGAGAAGATTAACTAGAGTTTTATTGCATAACCGCGAATGGCAGAAATAACCCCTCCCTCTTTGGAACTATATTGATAAATCGCAAAAGCCAGCTGGGTTCCATTTAATAACTGCTTAACAGCTTCATAGAACATATTATGGTGACTTACCTTAGCTGATTCTGCAGTGTCCATGGGGGCTCCAGTGTCCATTTCACCATATTCTGAAAAAGAGAAATGAAAATATGCATCACTACCAATTTTTATCAGCAAATATGAGAGCAAGAGCATGAATCTGATATTCAAATAGAACTCACCTCCTCCAGCAAGAGACATCTGCATGGCATATGCTATCTGCTCCTCCTCTGTCATGCTGCTGAAATCAGGAAGCACTGCTGCACCACTCTCAGGCTGAGATACTGACATCTTCAATAAGGCCTCCTCCGATTCTGTGAGAAAACCAATGAAAACTAACTAATTTTATCGAAACCTAACAATTATTATAATCAGCACCATCTCATTCAATGACTGACAATCCATTTGTCAATCATTCATTTACCATCTGCACTGGGTGTGGGCATGCCTGCCTCAGCTGCAGAAGCAGCAGCAGCTCTGCGGGCCTCTTCCTCCTGCCTCTGTCGCTGCTCCTCCATTGATACACGCAGAGCCTAAAAGAACACACGGTGCTTATTATTGTCCCTGTGGCTTAACCCTCTCTTTGCAGCAAGAAGAATTTAGTGTAGAAAATTCAGGCAATTCTTTTATTGTTGCTATATGCAATATCCCACTATACTGCATCACATTGTTTTTGCTTTCTAGCTGTGAATTAGTGGTTTCGAACTTCAGACTGGTTCCAGTGAGCTGATACGCAATTCTAACTAATCGCATGGTAATCTCACTGCATGAAATAAGAAGTTGACTCCAGTGCCCTTTACAAATTGTTATAGTTCCTGTCGCTGTAAACTATCTGCGGTGAGCCAGAATGGTATGAAAATATAAAGCAAATGCTGTTGTGCCATTCTGATTGTATATCTGCAGTCCTACATCATCTTCTACTTTCCCTTTTTAAGTGATTATAGACTATAGACTACAGACTATAAACACCTGAAGATACTGTTTCCTAGTTTCACTTTTTGGTCCAGTTGAAGACAGCGTTAAAAACTTTGCCAACTAAAACTGGAAATACTAGTTTGTTTCACCACCTGAAGCTCTGCCATCCAGTAGATTATGGAGAATATAAGCACTGAACAAGTGCAAGCTGTATAAATTAAAGTATTACAACCTGAATATTTTTAAAAACTAAGGTAATATATAAAACATTAGCTTTAATCAGTGAATTAATGTTAGGAGACCAACACATTTTCCTCTTGTTTACCCGCAGTATGTGCTGCTGCTCATACCATTAGGTTAACATTATTCCAAATTCAACCATATTCAACCATCTCAGCTGATGCTGATACCAGCTCTTGTACTGACATGCTGCTGTAAACTCCACCCATACCTGCTGAACTTCAGCCCACAGACCACAACTTGTCAAACACACAGACATCAGGGCTTGCTAAATGCATTCATTTACCAAAGTCAGGCAGCGGACTCAGTGGTAGACTCACTGGTTAAGTTACACAGCTGCTAGTGTGTATTAGTGTGAATAGTTGTTTTGAATTTTGATTGAAACATTTTAGTGCTTCCGAGTTATTTATGAAGTCTGTTAATGTCATAATAGACTACATAATTACTGCCCAGTCCTAATGTCCTAAAATAAAAAAAGGTACGTTAGCTTTAAAAGACTAAAATTTCTACTCAACAAAAATCAACACACAAATGTTAATATATCAGACATTTAGTACAAATCTATATGTTGCTTACCAAGGCCAACTCTGGATCAGCACTGGGATCCACACCAAATTCAAAGTCACTTGCTCCAAGACCCATCATAGAGCCTCCTTCACCAGCCAGAATGGGAGATGAGAGAAGTGCATCAGCCAGACTGGGCCCTGGAGGGACTGTGACCAAGTGGGAGCCTGTCCCCTCCTTCCCATTTAAAGTATTTATAAAAGCTGTGAGTTTTTCTGTGTTTGCTTCCTGTAAAACAGTTGGAGAAAGAGGGCAAATACAAGTAAGAATTCCATTTATAAATAGGAAGAGATCTCAGGTTTGAAAATAATGAAAGTGAAATCTATGAGACAAACAATATTATACTTTCATATAATTGGTTTTATAGCAGTTTTGTTGAAGTTAAACCAAAGAAAATCCTTACCTCTTCTCCAAAATTGATAATATCCACATTCACCTTCTCTTTTTTCAAGCGCTTTGCCATCTTGACAAGCTGAAAATTAAGCAGTTGTAGGAAGTGATAAAGAAAGAGAAAAACACAAGAACAGTTATAAAAACTGTGGGAGAGTTTGTTAAATCTATGACATATCATCAGTAAAACACAGCTTCTCTCTGTGGGATGGGCAAACTCACATCTTTTTCATTATCTTCCACAGGACTCCCAACGAAGGCAATGATCCTCATCTTGTGGTTTTTTCCTTGTCTGTGCTTTAGAGCCAGCTGTGCAGGGAAAAGATAAATATTCAGTTACTAAAACACTGATGCAATAGAAAGCAAACCTATGATTTACTAATCAAATTGTCTTTGGGGGAGGTTTAAGTTTAGAACAGTGGATTAAAATCTGAAACAAGTTATATACATGAGCCACTCTGATGCCTGTACAGAAGCAGATATTTCCTCTTGGCTGGACAGCATGGAGTTTGGACAGGATGCGGCCAGTATCTGGTGTCAATGTGGTCAGGACCTCACAGTTACTGTATGAAAGCATAAGCATAAAGTTGCATTGAAATATCCAGTTATCCATCATCACCAACCATGTACAACCAAGCATAGGTTGTAGTTCAGCTTAGTTAATTAATCAAAAATGTAACAACTATTTGGATAGTTGTCCCATTTTAAATAAAAATATTTGCTGCAAAACGTTATCTTTGCCTGTGGGAAATTACAACAGGCATTTCTCACAAATAATCATCAATGAAATTAGTAGATTATTCTATAATTAAAATGATCATGTGATATGACACTGTGATATTACTTTTTTTACGTTATAATGTGGTAACGTTGTTGGTACAGATAAAGAGAAACCCTCAAATGTCAGTTAATAGAAAAGCTTACTTTGCCATGGTGATGAGGCCCACGTTGTTTTCTGGATTGCTCCTTGTTTTGGAGTGGCAAACGATGTTAACAGCATCCTGCTGAGCCTGTAGTCTTGTTGGTAGAAAGTCTCCATTTCTCATGTATTCACTGTTGTCCACACTAAGGAGGAAAACGTCAGTTTAACTTAACTTAGCTGTGGTATAACACTTAGCCAGCTACAGCTAGCTGTTGCAATCCATCTTCATTTCAACGAAGACCATGCTTAGTCAAGATAATTAACAAGGAATCTCAAACCCCTTTCACTATCCCTATCACTCCTCGTAGAAAGTCTGCTTCCTTAACGAACATGAAGGTAAAGTTAAATTAAACAGCTGGCTTTATAATAGCGTTACAAAAAACAGCTTTAGCGTTAGCATGATTAGCTAACACCACCTCGCCGGCGAAAACAATAAATTATAGCAGAGGTCAGTTGACAATTTCAACAGTGAGCAATAATTTGAAAGTAACAGCATTTAGAACTGTGGCCGTGTATAATACATGTAAACAGCTACTTTAAAACGACAGTAAATGTAAGCTAACTTTAGCCGCAATGACTCAGCCAGTCGACGCTGCGCTAGCCGGCTAAACGTCAACGGTCAATTATCAGCCTAGCTGAAGGAGATATTTTCAGCAAATTGGTGTTTCTGAGCTATCATATTCATAAATCATCTACCTTGACTGCGTATGACCTGCTAACAGATTAAGAACTATATTAAAATGGCATTTAGTGTAATTCTTACCAGACCATAGTACTTTCAAGCACCATTTTGAAAACTTCTTGTTGCTTTTTGTCATAATCTTACAAACTCACAACCTATTGGATAACGACTGAACAACGTGCAACATGATTGGCCAGGCTTTGTTACATGTCATTTGTAAATGAACAAAATAAAATAAATGACAGCGATGCTCTTAACTCAACGTCCACTTATTAGCCTTTTCTCGAACGAATGTACTCAGTTAGTGAAGACAGGACAGAATAAAACCCAATATTTTTATTGAGTGTTTTTACAGAAAGAAATTAACTCTAGTCACTTACCTTTTTTCTGGAACATTTATCTTAGTCTACTCTAGTCTCCCGTTTTGCAGTTTTGTTAGTTTTCAAATCTATATGATTTTTTCCTTTTTGTTTAAAGAAACACATTTTATAAATAATGCTTTACCAAAACATATGCAATAGCTCAGAGTACAATAGAAAAACTTAAAGGGGACAAAAAATGTTTACCAGAAACATCCACTGTGTATCTGTCTTCATCAGAGAATAGATTTCACATTGTAATTCAGAAAGCTCAGAAAAAAAGTAAATGTAATTTCCTAATAAAATTCTCTGACAAGGTGATACAATGTCACGTTTCTTGAAAAATCAACTGAGAAGCTGCTTATGCATAAAAACACAAGTAGTGCATCTTTTAGAGAAATCCATATATGTCTATCCAAGGGCATATTTCTTATTCAGCAACACTGCAATTAGGATCCAATAAGAAGTATAAAATATCTGAAGTAATATGCTTTTATATCTTTAATAACTTCAGGTACATGTGTACAAAAGCATGACATTCCCCAAAAAAACCACAGAGAAAACTTGTAAATTCATATTCCATGAAAAGGCCCTGTTGTGATTCTTGAATACAGGCATGCACACATTTATCGTATACAATTCAAAAGAAAGTGAAAGCGAATAAAGGAATACAGAAAAATACAAGTTGATTTAATGGCAATATTTACCTAAATCATCAATCTTCTATACTATAACCCTTAGAAGCCTTATATACATATGTGTGTGCTAAAAAAAGCACATTTTCAATCCACTAACACTTTGGAAATACATACAGAAATAAATACTACAATAAATATGACTATTTACATGTTTGGTCCATAGGCTGTGAGTGTAATTGTTTTGGAGTTTTATAATAAGGCACAGTTTCATACTCATACTGGTGGTTCAAACACCCACAAGAATAAATTAACTTTTACAGACCATTTAGGGACTTGTATGTCCGTATAATGCTTTTCATCTCATCTTGGTTGTAAATGTTATTTAAATGTTAATTAGTTGTATGTGTTGCATAGTTTATTCAATGTATTAGACATAAATAAGTTTGTTGAACAGTTTGAGCAAATTAGTTATATTATTTAGTATGTTGCTGTACTGAAAATCTATTGCAGAACATATGTGCAATTTCAAATATCTACCAATTCAATTAAACTCGGCAAGTGAAAGTTACTCCACCATAGTATCACATTAAAAACATTGCACACCCATTTTGAGTGCTAAAGCCTAGAAAAACTAGAACGAAACCACCAATACAAAAAACAATCAGACAATCTGACACCTAAACTACCTTCACCAAGTTTTCCTTATGACAAAACAATGCTACTACAGTATATTATAGCTGGGGCCTGTCTCAAAAATCTCTTCTCTAAACTTAACACCAGCAACTCTGGATAACTTGTCTTATAAAAAGGTCCCAAAACTGGCTCTGTGGATTATGTGGAAGATAAGTAAGGCAACTGGACTTCTTTCTTGTTAAGTAAAAACATCTGACTATTCATCCAGCCTACTTGGAAACACAGTCGCCACGTCTCATCTTCCAGATAACCTCATCTGGATGATGATGAGAATTTTCACCAACATGTTGGAACAGGAATGCAAAAATGAAAATATGTAGTTTATATACACTGTCTAGCTTTTAATATTTAGCAGCAGACTACTGAAATTATGGAAATGTATACATAAAAAATACTATCAAAGTTTATAGTCCAAATGTTCAGCAGCAAAGTTATAACTCCAACCATCCACATTGTTCATTTTCTTTTAGACTGTGTATTCCACAGTCCCTCCCTTCGCCAAAGTAACCCCACACACTAAAGTCTTATGCCGGTTTACATTTATTATAATGTTCTTGCAAATATTATAAATTATCATGTGAAACAAAGTGATAACACCATTCTGTAATTATGACACACTGTACTTTTACTTGATTATTGAAGGTGGTCCTTACATTAGACTTCTGATTTAAAAGACCTAATATATACTGGTCCTTGCAGGTTTAGGGTTCGGTCTGTCACATAAGTTGCCAGGGTAACAACACAGTTGAAAGTCTCTGTCTCTCTGTGACAATAAAAATCGCAGTTACCTCCAGCCTTAGCTGACTAACTCTCTAAATTCCTGAGACAGGCCCTGGATCACTGTTTGTTGTGTTGCTTTGTCCAAAGCCTTCTGAATATCAGTTCATCATAGGGCATTTGGTCATAAGCCAAAGCACACTCTAAAACAGAAACTGGTCTCAGATTATACAGTGTATTTGTATAAATTAACTCCTTTTAAAATAACCTATTGACCTGAACATGAGAGGTGACATTCACAGTTTTTACAGTAGTACACAGACATTAGAACCCCTCTTTTTCCAGCATTACTTGCATTTTAAGTCATCATAAATGCAGCTCATCATGTATGAATACAGTAAATTCTTTAAAAGATAAACTTTTTTTTATTTAAAACCATGTTCCTCATTCAAATTACAGTATACTATATGGTTTTGTGGTAAAGCATCTAAGTCACACATAAGGAACAGTATTCTTGACCCCAGACACTGGGGGTGCAGGGTGTGCTAGAGCAATTTGGTAAACTCATAAGAGGAATTACTACCAAAAAGGAGACAAATAATTTGAAATAAATACCCTTAAATGAAGGTTTGGTCACAAAAACAGCAAAGACCTCGTGTTACATTGAATGCTGGTTTATCTGTACCAAGAAAAATCTTTCACTGTGCCTACAAACATTCCTGTAAGACCAATAGTGTTGAATAACCCCAGCATTAATGTACCCGCAATTAGTAGTGTCAGAACACAACCACCCACTTACATGATCACAGCATGTTGAGAATTGGCAGTGCGGGGGAGGGAAAAAAAAACAAACTAAAAAAAACACTTGGTCTCACTGAAGTATAGTATAAATTTTCCATTTTTGGTACCTCACAACAATGGAGTTTGTAACATTTCATCCACGTTCATAACAAGATTGTTTTGGTCCATTTGAGTTCAGTTGTTCCCCAAAACTACATCTGTAAAAGTATTGAACCTTGTTAGAAAATCACGCAATATCAGTAAACAGCTTTAAGCTTGAGGAAAAAAAATCTCACTTACAGAACAATTGCTTGCATTAGGAATTACGTCACTGAGTGAGATTACATCCTCAGCACCTTCATCTTCTTCAAGAGTCCCCAACTGAGCTCTAAAAAGCGAAAGAGAGTTGATGCCTTTCTCAGCTGAGAGTACAGTATTTTACATTAATATAAACAGACATTCCTTAAGTTAAGTTATAGTTACAGGTTTGTTGGCCAACTAGTTAAAAACAGGTTCTTGAAACTAAGAAAAAATAATATTGTTGGCTTTTCATTAATCAGTTAGAACTGTTAGTGTACTTTCCAGCAGGTTTATAAATCTTAAAATAGAAATGTACTGGTGCAACAGAGCCCAAAAGCACAAACCCTAACGTTTACGCATGAATACCTAATTATTACATGTCATCAGAAAGCTAAAGAACATTTAAAGGTCCCTCTTACCTCTTGGAGGTGCTGCGTTCCATGGATATGCTCAACAGTTTGTTTACATTCACTTTAACTGAGTTGGTGCTTTCTTGAGAATTTGTCTGACTTGTGGAAACAAATTCAGCTGTCTCAGCAGCGTTACCAACGACGTTGCTGGGCAGGAAGTTCTTTGGGAGGACGTCAGGGCGACCTGCCTGTGTGACTGAGAAGAAAAAGTGGAAATAACTTTAATACTTGTGAGAGAAGCAATTCACAAGACTGAACCTCTCCAGTTAACAGTGAAAAGAATTTGTATCCTATACTACAGTTGAAACTTCCATATTTATCTTTTCCCCCAGTCTTACTGATGTCTCCTTCAGTGTCGTCTCTAGACTCAGAGCTGACTTGATGTTGGAGTGACAGCTGCAGGCTTTTGTTGCTGGTTTGAGTCGTTAGTAGAGGCGCACTGCCAGCCGTCTTTTTCAGAGGACCATGGGTTACTGCACGCCGCTTCTTAGACGGGGAGGTCTTCACTACATACAACAAAGAAAGGAGTTAATTAAGAGATCATAAAGTAAAACTGACATTATACAGACGCAGAATTTACTTACATAAGATCTTTTTGAAGACCGTATTACACATGAACTTCTGAAATCGTTCGGCATAGAAGCTTGGTCTGTGTACGGATACAGTGTCCTGCAGAAAGCAAATGGTTACAAGTAAACACCTGCATTATTTAATTAAAAACACATTTATATCGAGCTAATAGAGGTACCTTACCCCATCATGAACCAGCGCTTTCCATGAGTGTTCAAGCTTCTTTACTAATCTGAAAATCAACACATAGGGTTAGGTTAGAACATCCGATAATAATCAAGCAGAGTCTGCTGCTCTCTTACTGGTTTCAGTATGCAGCTTGTGCAGGTACTACGAGCCACTGACTGACTGAATGAGAAGTATACAGATATACAAAAATGTGTACTATTCACCTATATGACTGCAGAATGTCAATGATGCCAATGTACAACAGCAGCCTCTCGCCTTTTGAGTTTCTTGCTGGTATTCCTCCTGTTCTGTAAAACAAAACAAAGAGAAACACAATTTAATGCTCTGTCCTTCTCAGTCAACAATTCACTGTGGCAACAGAAATTGTGACAACAAAGCTGCTTCACACATGTTGACTCAGCAGTTACTAACTTGTCCTCTGTCTCCTTCGATCCCATACTCCCCGCGTCTGCCTGGATGGACTCTATAGCAGTGCTGTACAGGGACTTTTGTGGCCTCCTCTGATCCATAGCCCCTGCAACTGCCTCTTCCTTAGCCTGCTCACGACAAGCTTGATCTACATTGTGGATTCCCATCAGAAGGCTGTAGTCCATAATCTTAAAACTTTGCAAGAGCTGAAATGAAACCAAGGAATGGACGTACTGTGAGACCAGTGACACTTTGACACTATGATCTGAAATGATTTAAACAACCTCATGCGCATAGCCTAATGTTTAGGTATTTTTGTGTGGTTCTCACCAAACAGTCTCTTTGGATAGTCTTGTAAAGAGCAGTGTATTTATCCCCGTCCAGTAGTATCCCCTCAGGCATGTCTTGCATGAAATCCAGGTCCTTATATGTAGGCACAGTCTTTTCCCTCTCTTTAGGCGAGGCCCGTCTCTTATAAGTGGAGCCCTTTAAATCATACTTAAAGTGCATTCGTACAGCACTTGGTAGCAGATTGTTCATGACTGCAATACGAATGTTTTTACCCCCCAGCTGGACACAATAGAGTCCATAAAACTTTGGTAATAAGGTCCGCTTGTTCTGGTTCAGGTTCTGAAGGAGACATTGATAAGAAAATGTAAGGAGGACGTAAAATGTTTTTCATACAGACATCTAGACATCACCACTAGACACAGACATGACAGCTTCCTACCTAAATCCCCTAATCAGATCTTACCATAAAGTATCCTGGAAGCAGTTTCTGCAGAAACTCTGCCTCTTTGTGCTGCACTGTCTTAATGATAAACTCATCATCACTGGAGACATAGAAGAGAGATCCACTGGCTCCAGAGTTCGACAGCTCAATCAGCGGCTCATTACACAGCGAATACTACAACCAAACCATAGCACAGTAGTGAGAAAACAGACTTACAGGGTTAGAAAAAGGTAAATCAAGATTCAGCTGTGACTTTGCATTAACAGCTGCACCACTTCCACTGTGTCAACACTCCATTATTTCACACTTCCCTACTTTTACTCCTTTCAGTTCCTCAATCATTCATTTTTCCTCAAAGTTCAAAGCCCCTCCCTTTCCTTCAGAGTTTCACTCTCATGCTAGTTTTTGCACACTTTCTGTGAATAACATATGCTTAGTGAACAATACCATGTAGTCATCAGGCCGGATACCAAACATTTCCCTAAAGTAGCGAAAGGCAATTGGGGCATATGTCTTGAACATGAAGTCTCCATAGTGGTGGGCTGGCGTCAGGTTGCTGCCCTCACTGCCAGAAAAAGGACAAAGAGGCATTGGATTACACCACATACAAGCAAGGTATTACATAAGTACATACGTATTCATGTAGTACACACAAAACTTTACTCTTTACTTCATAATTTAAAACAATCACCTGGGGAAGAAAATGCTTTCAACAACTTCAAAATCCTGCAGCAGTACATCTCTCTCAGGTTTTTGGCTTAAGCTGCCCACTGTGTGTGTGATGCCCAGCTGGATGGCACCTTTCAGGGCTGAAGAGGGTGTCTGGAAAGAAGAGAAAACTAACATGTATGAAATGACCAATAGCATACAATTATTACATTCAACAGATTAATAATTAAACATAGGATTAGGAGTCAGAAGAGGCAGGTAATTTTTGCAGAGTGTCACTTGATACTGCCCATTTTATAATTCCCACACATACTTAATTACATTAAGCATAATGTAATTAAGTATGTAAGTAATGTGCACATTAGCATAAAAACAACATTTACATTTGTGGGTGAACAGAGTTCAATTAAAAGAATAGCGGCTTAGTGTTTTAAACAGGTGTTAATTCAACTGTATTCTGATGGATGTAAAGCCTGCAAAATAATCATACATTTCAAGGAGTTTTTATACATTAATGGCGATTATAGGGCTGAAACAAAAGCTTGATTAATCACCTAGTCTAAAATAAATCTGTAACTGTTAATTATGTCAACTTTGGAAAAAACACCAAACATTATCTTTACAAACTAGATGTATACTGATCAAAGAGAACAAGAGACATGAAGATGTTACCACTGCTTGATTGTGCCGAATATTTTTAACTAATCACTTGCAGCTCTAAGTGAGTGAATGTAAATTACAGTACAGTCAGTGACAGCTAATCTCCCACCTTCTTGTACGTGGTCTCCCCAGTGGGATTGATTCCACGATGGCCGATCGTTTTTTTCATGGCCGGAGACATGCTGGTGCTTGGACTCTGTCAGAACAAACATGGTAGAAAAGAAAATTAGATGAGGAAAATAACTCCTACAGTATGTAGTATTCTCATGTTTTAAAGAGGAAGGAAGAGAGGATGAGTCAAACAAATAAGGGTAAATCCCAGATTGTTTAACACGAACAAACGCAATGTGTGTTTCCTAACCAAATGTGCATGACTTCCTCCAAACATAAACACGCAATTCTTACCTCTGAAGAAGCATTTTTTTGAGTCCCAGTCAAATCTAGAGTAAATAAAAGAGAGAAAACATACAGGTTATTTCTCCAGAACTGACTCTACAGGTCTTGCGAAGAAATGGGAGAAATTAGATAAAGGTTCAATTACAGAGTGTTAATGCTGCGCCAACTTCCTGATCCCTATAATAGAACATAATTTTCTTTAGTCCAAAGTCAACACTAAACCTAAACAATTCACATTTGTCTTATAAGGAACAAACTTGAAAAAGAGAGGCCACATAATGGTTTGTGTGATGATTGCTTTTCAGTTTGTTATCATCTCACCTAATTATTCATGGTGCAATCTACCAATTTTACACTTAGGTGTAATGTTGAGTAGTAGTAGTTCTACTAGTATTTCGTAATATTTTGCTTATGTGAAACAGTTAAATAGGAAGGAATGCAAAGAGTTGCATACCTTAAATAATAGTTTGAAGATCTGTATAACTATCATACTTTTATCAATACTTTTTCAACCTTTCTAACATTTGTGCATGGTCCACTGGAGTTTCAATTTAAAACATTTACTGTCCTTATGCTTTGTTAAATTGCCTAATTTCCAGCTTCTCATTTACACTCAGTTGTCCGTTTCTTTTCTTCCCTCTATTTACAATAATAAGGGTAGACTAAGATTACTAATCTTTTGGTGTAACGCAGTCTATTTCAACAGAACCACAAACCACGTCCCGCAGAACAAGCACAAAATCATTACCTCTCGAAAAAACAGAACAAAAACTGAAAATGATAACTTTCATGAAAATTTCACTAGCTGTACCTAATAAACTGGCAACTGTGTGAAAGCAGAGCAAATATTCATGAATTTGAGGATTACCTTTACAATGTCCACCCATCACCACACAGGTTGTCTATTCAACCAGGAAGATCAATGTCTGTATTGCAGCATTTAAATGATTAAACTAACAACGTAACTATGTCTGATAAGCTGCTAAATTGCTGAGACACATACATCCACAATATCAATAAAGTAGTCCAGTGTCCATGTACCTGTATCACTGCTGAAGTGTCCTGATCATTTGTTTAGGTTAACGTACTATTAAAAAAATACTCTATATTAAATTAAACTTCAGCATTTAAAATGTTACTTAAGTAAAATATATAAAACCAAACTAAATGTATTTAAGTATCAAAGGTAAAGTGACAGAAAAATTTCCCCTGTGACTATTATACTTGATCATTAATGTACACAGAGCATTTTACTGTAGCAGTTGTTTGGGTGGATGACATAATGATTATTACAGAATAACTGCTCATTATTTTGTAGTTTAATCATCAAATTTCTGACTTGTAACAATGCAGGGGACAGTGAATAATACATGTCAGACATTGCTGCAGTTCTCTGGAACATTTCCCTATAACGTCTTAAGCAACAGTCAACTAAGAGAGCGATCTTAAATGTCTTTGTCTGAACTTCTAGGATGAGTAGTTCATTTAATGTTGTTTCAATCGATGAGACTACAATAATGCCAAAGACATGCAACCAATCCTCACTGCTGAGGAGCTGAGACTGTGCCATTATAAATGTTTGGGTAATAAAACTTTATCTGTAGTTGTAACAGAGTGTAAGTAAATTGTACCTTGAAATAAAAACCCTCAAATCAACTACAAATTAGTATTTTCCACTCATCAAATAGGTAACTAAAACCAACTTACATCCATTTAAGTGATAAAAGGTGTCTAACAACAACACTTACTGTGGTCCTGTAGGCCTGGAGGCTCTTCTGCAGCTGTGGCCATTCAGAACAAAAACGGAACTCAGACCTGCTTGTCTCGAAACTCGGATCCTGATCCACTAGTCGTCAGGTTTCTCGCTGTGAGCACATCAAGTGGGTGCGGGCCTACGTGGGCACAAGAAAAGAAAATAATTAACAACAAACTCTCCAGATGATTTCATGCCACAAGTATTTTTCAGCAACCACAGTGACCTACACTCTCGATGGAAGAGCTGAACTGAACATCCCCACGAAAATAAAGTGAATATGAAGTTAGTAACATCAACTCGTGTATCTCGAGGAAGCAATGAAAGTAAAACCAGTACAAGTGTGGTATATTTTAACCGCATTGTGTAAGAACAACCGAGTTGAATTGTGAGATTTTACGAAGCGGCGAGTAAGCTAACAAAGCTAGCTAGCTGTTAGCAAACTATGCACCAACTTTTTTTAAAGTTTATACCATCACACTAACAACTGGCGCACAACACAAACAGAGAGTCAACTCACTCGAAGGTCTTGTGGAAAAGATCTCTCAGTTTCCAGGAACAGAATAAACACACGTTGTCTTTTCGAAAGCCAATGTTAATCCCAAACTAATAAACAAGGAAGCAGCGGACATGCAGCACTTTGAATAACACTTCCGGTGAAAGTCTCCTTCAGAATAAATGTCAGGGAAAAAAATGGAAAAATATGTAAACACCGCCCAAAACGAAAAGATAAGAAACGTGTCAAGAATGTTGTTCCAAACATGTGTTACTGTTCTTCTATAGATTTATGGTGTTTTCAGACACTTATTTTGATTCTTTAATTAAGTAAATATCACAAGTAAAAGTATTGCATTGAACATTTTATTTATTAGTTACATATCTACAGATACTTGTATTAATTGTTTCTTCACTGTACAAGAAGTATTTGTATGTTGTTGAAGCATTAGAGTTATTTTACCTTCTTTTTTTATTAAGGTAGGCGAGCACAATAGTTAATCATGACTTATTCAGACCAGATTTTAAACTTTAAAAATTACTAATAACTAAATATGGTCAGTAAATATTGGAGTAAAATGTACTATATCCTTTTGAAATTAAATAATTGTGTGTGGAGGGTGATGAGGAATACTGATTCTCATCATATAATACAGTATGCTGTTGCTTTTAATCTGAAGTTTTAATCTCACATGTAAACATGTTCACCTCAAGTATTTTAGGAACTTCCGTGCCCTTCCTGTTCTAACATCTTGATCTTATCACTTCTTTGGTACTCTAAAATGCCAGACATTTAAATGCAGTGTGACCCCAATCACCTATAAAAATTTGGGATCTGCATTGGCTGCACAAGAAAGAAAACTAACTACAAATCCATGATTATATAACTTAAATAAATTAAAAATTAATAAATGTTCATATAAACTTATACACAAAGCATATACAAATTTATATAGAAAATACCACATAGGCCATTAAACCCACTGATCACAACTGTATTTGCATGCTGCCTCTAAGATATAATTTATTCCATGCTGTGCTACTCAACATTGTTTTTTGTTGGCTTATGTTCTCTTTTTGCTTCACTTTTAAAAAGTCTTTAACAAATTAAAATGTTTATTTTGACTGCCTGAACCGAAAGTTGGGGAAAATGACACTAGTCTTTTTATGTCTTTTATTTTTAAAGTCAAACAGGAAATGGTCTGGTTGTTGTTTAGTTATTGTTACTGAAACAAATTTACAGTAACACTTTCAGCAACTTACCCTTAACTAGGGATGTCAAACTCTGTTTCATCCTTGGGCACATCAGCATTACGGCTGCTTGTAACTACACTGTGCAGTGGCCGACGCGTTCAAATGGGACCGGAATGGGGCAGCAAATGTGAGCCAAAAAAAATGCAGAAGATCATGTGACTCTCGCTCACACCTGAGCTGATCTTAATGATAAACCACTAAGTATTTATTTGCGGATCCCCATGTTGAACTCTGATGAGGACTGTGCGCCACAAGCAGTACGCCTTGCGGTGCCAGAGCACAGATCGACTTTCTTTAAAAGTTGGAGCGTTGTCCTGTATCCTGGTCTAGTTTTGCTCCAGTACAGTAAACACAATTTACAACTACGTACAACATATGATACTGTGACTTTAAAAGACTTTTGACTTTTGGAGAAGACACAACATGATTAATATTTCATGACGCATGGTGCACACGTCCCCTGGTCCCCCTTGAGAGTCCGCACTTTGAGTTTGACACGTGCCCTAAATGGGGTTTGACATTTTTAAAGTGTGAACTTGTGATGTAAGTATTATAGAACACAGTGGCCCACGGTGGACACTTACTTTATTACAATCTTTATTGCATGAGTGCAGAGACAGAAAGAAATCTGATAAAATTTTATAAATCAGCAGGTTTCTACCTTCTTTGAAATTCTGGACCTGATGTTTTTACAAAGTTATGCCAAGTCCACAGTAAGTAGTTTATTCTGTGACAAATACATCTGAGAACTTATTTCAGCCTGTTTTTGTGAGAGGTAGCTTTAAAAGAGTTATTAATGTGTTTCCTGTTGTTGTAACAGTGATGGTTACAATACAGAGCTGATTAATTAAAATTAACATGCATTGTGTTTTACTGTACTTGCAACATAAATCAAACCAGCATGTCGCCCTCCTTTGAGCAGTCAACACAAAGAACCACAGATAAAATATAGAAAAAATACAAAGCATCAGCTCAGCTTTTTCTTCATATTTATCTGAGTCTGATATTTACAACTCATCTACTTTGGTTCATAATACATTAACTTAATCTCTTAAGCTAAAATTAACAACACCGTTTTATCTAATACTTTATTTTATATTATATATTTATATTTTATCCCTCCCAATGACAGCTGGGGAAGGCTCCAGCACTCCTTTGACCCTTACAATGACAAGTGGTTAAGATAATGGATGGATGGATATTTATATATTTATTCAATTCAATTCAGTTTAACTTTATTTATATAGCGCCAATTCAGAACACCGGTCATCTCAGGGCACTTTTACACTGACGTTTTCTGGTTATCTTATGCAAGCCTTTGAGTTGAAGGTGAATATTTCCTCCAAGAGGAGTTGGGGTGCAGGGTAGCCTGGTGCTAGGTTGTAATTTTGGTTTAGCACGTTGCAATTGGAGCAAGTCCACCATGTCTCTCTTTTGTGCTAATTGTACTTAGAGTTAGCATAACTGTATGTTTATTTATACATCATGAACTCTACTAAGGTTTAGAAAATTTTGGGTATTTTTTTATATCACCACATTTCCTTAGCAAATTTAGTAATTTTTTTGCAGATGCAGATTCCTA
Organism: Ctenopoma multispine; assembly: GCA_034779795.1. Lineage (NCBI taxonomy): Eukaryota > Metazoa > Chordata > Actinopteri > Anabantiformes > Anabantidae > Ctenopoma > Ctenopoma multispine. Next base: position 7,551,137 of record JAUYWH010000003.1, read on the forward strand.
CTATGTATTATCTCTACAAAATAAATTATAATGCATTGCTAAATCCCCCTATCAGTATATTAATAACTTAAAACTAGCCCTGTCTTTACCTGTAGAATCAGCAGTGCAAGTTTCCCAAAATTATGTTGAAGTCATAACTGTAACTGTAGTTAGATTTATGTGGTGGGAAATTAATATTGAAAATGTAGATTTATTTCCAACAACCAGGTTACGGGTGAGTAGAGTGAATGGAAATTAGTTTAAACTTTAATGATATCTGCTGGTGTGTGTAAAACAATTCCTAAGTTCTAGGCAGGAGGTGTTAATGTTAATCTGTTGAAAATCCATTTCACACCAGTTAGAAACAAACTTTTCATTAATAGCATTTAACTGTCAGTAATCCCTTGACGATTTGGCAAAGTGTTGGAGAAACACGCTTACCGAAAACATCCACATTTGTTCCCAGAACTTAACAGACGTTTCTGTAAATCTCATCAGCTACCATCACACGTGGTCTTGTGGTTTTCACTTGGTACATGTGGGCAGGATGAAAGATGTACCTGCTCAAAATCAGTGAATCACTTAAACAGGTTTTTCACTCCCTAAAATCCAAACAATTCCCGCTCAATTATTTTTGCTGTCTGCATTGTGCTGCCAAGGAGGTGCTGATTGATTCAATCTTTACCATTTTTTCAGCTAATATTAGAAGCATTGTTATCTTTGTTGAATATATATTATCAGTTAATTTCAACATCAAGAACAAATGTTCATCAGTGTTTGACTGGTGTGTTTTGTGCTTCAGATGTTTGTTGGGGTGTAACTTCAGATATGACTATTCACCACCCTTAACATATGCACTGTTATCACAAAGGCAATCAAAGACTGTCTGATAGGGACTTAGGGATCTATATCCTTCTTATCTACAGTATACATGTAGCTTTGCTCTAATCCAAATATTATTTTTTTATTTTGACTTATACCATGGATACCATGACTTATTTTTACCAACATTTTTGCAATTTAGCATTATGCATTGCTAGAAATGTTCAATGTGTGGAGGGAAAAATCTCCTCCACAAGGTTTAATAAAATCTCCTGGTGTTCTTATGATAGATAGCCATGATGCAAGTCTATTAGTTTTTAAATCAAGCCTTCAAGTCAAGCCTCTGGATGGTTTGAACAGGAACCTAAGCCGGATGTTGCATATTTGATTTACATTTAATGAGGAATCACTGTTAGATGAGAACCTAATGCATTTTTTAGTGTTCCTTAGATAAGAATCCATTCTTTACACTGTGAGAAACTTTCCCTGTCTTATAATGCAGTTACCATCAAGCTTTAAACAAGATCCTGAAAGGCTGATAATCCTCCCCTGACAATTGATAGATGTTTTCATGAAAAGAGAAGATTTTGCCATGTGATTAGTCGCTTTGGGACTTGGCATCTGCGCAGGCAGCGTGACACCTTCTCCCTGATTGGTTTTCTCTGCATCACCAAGACTAATAAAAGGCCATCAGTTGTGATTTATCCAGATCCCTGGTTTTCTGGTTCAGGTAAGATTGATTTGCAAAAATTATAGCCATATACTTTAATTTAGCTGATTAATAATTTAGTTTATAAAAGTCTTGAATGATAGCAGGAGACAAAGTTGCTTTGTTTTTCACAATCTTAAAATGTAATTTAATCATTTTAAACAGTCATGAAAGTTAAACATGCCACATTTGTCAGTCTTAAAGTATTAAATACCAAACATAAAGACAGAAATTCAGCAACTCTTATACTTCATGAAATAACTTTCTGTCGCTGGAGAGACTTTTCTCACATGTCAGACATTAATGGTGCCTGAATGTTCTGTGATCATTCAGGTACATTACAGGAACTGGAACTGTCCCTGTAACTGTACCTGAATGATCACCTTGTTAGTTGACACAGACCACCACAATTTTTCAAGAATTTTAATATTTAGATAAAACAAACGCTGTTTGTCTCTAAAACCAGTGTTTGTGTGTCTAAGTATGACTGATTTTCCTCATACTGGAAAATAATAAATTTCTGTAATTTGTATTATTTTAGGTTTAACAATGAAAGGGCCGGTCCACTGTCTTGTTGGCTGGTTGCTGATTGGTAAGTCAACAAACGTTAACGTAGTGCTGTACATGTCTAAAATGTTTGAAAAAGAAATAACTTTATAGTCCACAACAGTCATATGAAATATTCCAATATTGCTAAACTTAATTAAACTTAATTCAAATTAAACTTGGAAACTGTCAGAACTATATTTTAGTAACAGTGGAAAATAGCTAAGCACACGTTCAATTACTGCACTTCTTTTTGTATTTAACAACTTGTTTTTATTTTGTTTTTCTTGTTTTCATTTAATATTTTCATTTTCTTTTAATTTTTACACAGTACACATGTTAATTTTGGGTTTATTTAGTTTTTCTTGTTTTCATTTTATATTTTCATTTTCTTTAAATTTTTACACAGTACACATGTTAATTTTGGGTTTATTTTACTACATTTCAACACCAAATATTTTACTTTCTACTACTGCATGGATTTGATAACTCTGTTCACTAGTTATTCATTAATATAAAATATAAATAAATTATGGTGTCTTATTACAGGGTTAATAAAATAATTGACACAATTATTAACACTTTAATCTATGAATCACTATATTCCAAGAACATTATATAATGTAAATTATTATGAAATAGACCTGCATAAGGAGTATTTTTTTTCAGTAAATATATTTTTCATGATAATACATTTGTACATGAACTAAAATATCTTGGTACTTCCTCTAGCTCAGATAACATTTTATTTACGAATTTTTCATACCCTTCTCTCCATCCTTTTTCAGGGCTCTGCTTGGCTTCACCAGCAGGAAGAGAGTTTGTCACATCTTTCATGCAAAACTTTGGCAGTGATGGTAGTGATACACGTTTCTTGGTTGAAGTTGCAGCTCTGCCTTCTTCAAAAGGCAGCACCAAGGTCAAGGTGACTGCTATGGGTGAGACCTATGAAAAGGAAATTAATCCTGGTAAAAGTGAATCGTTCAAGCTACCCAACAGCGTTGAGATGAAAAGCAGCAAAAAGTCGCATCAGACTGTGGTGATTGAGGCAAGTCAAGATGTTACAGTGATGTCTCTCAACTACAAGCAGTACACAGCAGACACCTCTGTGGTTTACCCAGTGAAGGACTGGGGGTCTGAATACTTTATATTCACTCCTTCCAGTTCTCGGAGAGACACTTTCAAAGAATTTTCTATTACCAATTACAAGGAGCCCAACACTGTAGAGATTTTGCTGCAGGGCTCAGTCAGATTCCAAGAGAAATATTACAGAAGAGGAAGCAAGATGACCATGAAGCTAGAGCCGTTTGAGACCGTTCAGATTCAGAGTCAGGATAATCTCAGTGGTACTAAAGTAGTCTCACTCCTTCCTGTTGCTGTCTCCTCGGGACATAGTTGTGCTCAGAAGTACACCTCCTGCAACCACGTCTATGAACAACTTCTTCCTGTAAACAGCTGGGGCAAAGAATTCATTATTGCACCTCTGCCTTATCATGACATCTTTACCTCTTTACATGACAGCGTTTTTGTCCAAGCATCCCAGCCCACCAACATTACCATGAATGTTAATGGAAACATCCAGACCTACTCCATGTTTGCAGGACAAACTCTTGAGCTCTACTCTCATTGGCCATATGCAATATATCTGACATCTAACAAGGGCATCCAGGTCCTATTTGAATTCAATGGTGGCCCTGATGATATATTAAAGTACTTTGATCCATTCCTGATGACTATGCTACCCACAAATTATTTCAGCACTTCCTACTCCTTGGATGGACAGGGTGATTTCTACAACGCCATTATTGTTGTGGCACACAACAAAGATCTGAACGGCATCAAAATAAATCCCAAGCCCCAGTCTGCCAACTTCAACTGGCAGAAAGTGGTAGGGACTGATTTCTCCTGGGCTGAGATGTACTATAGCACTGGGGCAAACTTCTATCAGATATCTCACCCAAAGTCCCCATTCGGTCTCTACAGTTATGGTGTTTCCTATGCTAATGGATATGGATCACCAGCATCTGCTGACACAGCAGGTAAATATAAAGAATGAATCACAATATGGTGCAATATGTTGTATTACACAGAATAGCACTGTAGTATAGTATAGTATAGTATTGTACAGTACAGTATAGTATGTGTAAATGATTCATGTGTTCTGTCCAGAGAAACATGACTGCAGCACCACAAAATGTCCCAAAGATGAAGTGTGCCTCATGAAAGGAAACTCTCCTACATGTGTCAAAAAACCACCTCCCAGAAAAGCAGGAACCTGCTGGGCAATGGGTGATCCTCACTACCGCACATTCGATGGCAGCTACTATAACTTCATGGGCAACTGCACCTATACAATGGTCAAGAACTGTCATGTCAGTGAAGACATCCCAGCTTTTGAGGTTGATGCTCAGAATGACAGACAGGCAGGTTCAAAGATCACAGCAGTTGGCAAGGTGATCATTAAAGTCTATGGATACGCTATGACAATTGTACGGTCAGAGTTCGGCCTTGTCAGGGTGAGAAATTTTTTTACAACCTTATTAATCAATCAATAATCGTGTTATTAATCAAATCTTTAAAGTAATGTAATTCAGTCAGTTAATTCAAAAACATCTGTGAATCTGTTTTAGATGAATCACACACTGTGGAATCTTCCTATCAGCCTTGGAAATGGCAAGGTGAAACTATCCCAGAGTGGCCTGTCTATTATAGTTAAGACAGATTTTGGCCTGACTGTGCAGTATGACTGGAAGGAGTATCTTGTCATCACAGTGCCTGGCAGTTTTTCTGGCAAGGTGTGTGGTCTGTGTGGCAACTTCAACAGAAAAAAGGAGGATGACTTGGTGACTCCTAACGGCTCACAGGCCAGCAGCATAGTCGCCCTGGGTAAGAGCTGGAGGGTTCCTGATGTACCAGGGGATGCTCAGTGCCGAGATGAATGCTCGGGCAACTGTGAAACATGTGATAAACACAGCTTTTTTGACGGCCTGAAAGACAGGATCTTCTGCGGCTTGCTCACACATATCATGGATGGACCGCTGAGTGACTGTAATACTGTCATTGATTCCAAAGTCTTTCATGAGATCTGTATGTATGATGTGTGCATGGGTGAGGGGATGAAGAACTTCCTGTGTAACACCCTGCAGGTGTATGCTGATGCCTGTCAAAGGGCTGGCATCAAAATTTATGATTGGAGGCACCTTGCCCATTGCTGTGAGTAAAGCTGAAAAATTAGCTGTAACTTTTTGACTTTCCCCTTTCTTCTGTGATGGTAACATATTATTTTTTTGTCTGAACTAGCTGCACCCTCATGCCCAGAAAACAGCCACTATGAGTTCTGTGGGAATGCTTGTCCTGCCACCTGTGAAAACCCAGATGCTGCTACAAAGTGCAACAAATCCTGTGTGGAGACCTGTGTTTGTGATGAAGGGTTCCTGCTTAGTGGCACAGAGTGTGTCCCGAAGTCCGAGTGCGGTTGCTTATACAGCGGCGCCTACATAGAAGCTGGAGCCTCTTTCTTTACTGATCATTGTGCTGAGAAGTGCACATGCAATAAAAGTACTAAGAAAGTTGACTGCATGAAACCAGGTTGCCAACAGGGATATGAGTGTAAGGTGGTTAATGACCTTATTGGATGTCACCCATTGGAATATGCTGAGTGCAGCATGAGTGGTGGACCTCACATTGGGACCTTTGATGGGTATAATTACAACTTTCATGGCACCTGTGTGTATCAATTGGCTGGGGTCTGCTCAAAAGATCCTTCCCTACCAAAGTTTGAAGTTGATGTACAGAATGATGTCTATGGCAAACAAGTTGTCTCTGGTGCAAAGTTGGTAGAGGTCAAAGTTTATGGAGATTCTGTTGTTGTCACAAGAAAGCAACAAGGCTCAGTGCTGGTAAGATATATTATTATTATATTATATATATATTATATTATATTATTAATATAGTATTAGTAATACAGTATAATTGATTATTTCTTTCTCTTTCTTGATGATAGCATATCCCATATTAAATAGACACTGTTTTCTGCAGATAAATGGAGAACTTACCAACTTACCTTTTAAACTCAAAAACAAAATAACAGTCCAGCAGATTGGCGACTCTGTCGAAATCACAACTGACTTTGGACTGCTTGTCTCCTACGACTGGCATTCAACAGTACATGTCAAAGTTCCCAGTACATATGCTGATTCAATGTGTGGTCTATGTGGCAATTACAACCACAACCCCAAAGATGAAGTATCTGAGGAGGAACTGGGAAAACGCTGGAGGGTTGCAGAGATCCCAGGCTGTGTTGACGGCTGCAAAAACAAGAGTGATTGTCCCAGCTGTGACATCACCCAGAAAGACATATATGAGACAGATAAGTACTGTGGTTTAATACAAAACCCCACAGGTCCATTCAGAGAATGCCATGCCATCAAAAGTCCTGAAAGCCTTTTTAAGAATTGTGTATATGATGTGTGCCTGTACAATGGCAAGAAAGACTCCTGGTGTAGCTATCTCCGCAGTTATACTTTAGAATGCCAAAGAAGAGGGGTCAATGTGACCCAGTGGAGAACAGAAGACTTCTGCCCCATATCTAAGATGAGCCATCCCAGCAACAGCCACTATGAACACTGTGGCGATGTTTGCCAAGCAACGTGTGAGACAGGGTTCCCTCCTACTGGCTGCAGGAGGCCTTGTGAGGAAGGATGGATGTGCAGTGATGGCTTCTTACTCAGTGGATCTAGCTGTGTGCCTCTTGACCAGTGTGGATGCAAACACAATGGCAAATATTATAAAAAGGGAGAAAGTTTTCTGTCATCAGACTGTCGTCAAAGCTGTATCTGTAATGACACTGTATGTTTTATATACTACATTTATTTAGATTTTATATAACATTTAACTTTCTCACCAAATATTACTATATTTTAAAAAATATATATATTAATCTACATTTTTAGTTGCTCTAAACATGTCACTGTGACTTTAGGTGCACTGCGAACCACACTCTTGTGGACCTTTTGAAAAATGTGCATTGAACAAGAAGAATGTCCGATCATGTCAACCAATGAAAAATGCAACGTGCACAATCGCAGGTGATCCACACTACAAAAACTTCAACAACCAAACCTATGACTTCCAAGGCACCTGCACCTACACTGCAGCAAAATCATGCCATCTGGAAGAGTCACAGCTCCAACATTTCTCTGTGGTGGTGGAGAATGAGAAGTGGACAATGACGGACACTCCACATGTGTCTGTAGCCAAACTTGTTGCTGTGGAGGTTTACGGCTTCACTCTGATCCTCCGAAGAAATCAACTTAAAACAATCATGGTTAGTAATATTATTTAGAAAGGCTGGATTTTAAATTCATTTTAATATTGATAGTAGAAAGGAATTTGTTAAAATATAACAGACACAGATGATCTTTTTGTTTTCCAGGTGAATGGAGCCTTGACTATGATTCCACTTAGCATTAATCAGGGACAAGTGGAAGTCTACCAAGAGGGTTTTCACTATGCTATCGTAACAGATTTTGGCCTGAAAGTCACTTATGACATGATCTACAAAGTCACAGTTACTGTTTCTGCAAATTACATGAGCAAAACCTGTGGTCTGTGTGGAAATTATAATGACAAGGCAGCTAAGTATGAGCTGCCTGATGGAAAAATAACCAATGATATAAAGACCTTTGGTGCAGCTTGGAAAGTGGCTGTGCCAGGGGTGGTCTGCGAAGATGGCTGTGAGGGCGACCAGTGCCCAAAATGTGACAGTGATCAAAAGAAAATATTTGAGAAAGATTGTGCAAGTATTAGAGATCCTAATGGTAGCTTTGCAGCATGCCACAGCCACCTTAGTCCTGAGTCTTACTACAGAGATTGTGTCTACGATGTCTGCATGTCTCATGGAGACCGCAACGTTCTCTGCCACAGCATCTCATCGTATGTGTCTGACTGTCAGATCATCGGAGTAAAGATCAACAGCTGGAGAACACCTGATTTCTGTCGTGAGTTCTTGTCTGTATGATAAACGATTTACTCACAAGAAAACCACACAAGGCACCTTTAACATTTTAAATATTCGTTTTGTTTGTATTATACGATTTATGAAGATACAGACTGTTCAGTTGTGTATTTGTAATCCAGGCATTTAGTGTTATCCTGTGGTTGCATAAACTCATATTAAGATTTTTTTGTAGCTGTTCAGTGTTCTGACAACAGTCAGTACCACCTCTGCGCTGAAGCCTGTGCTTATCCATGCCCTGGTCTCATCGACACCATCACCTGTCCCACGACTTGCACTGAGGGTTGTGCTTGTATGGAAGGCTACTACTTCAATGGCACTGACTGTGTTGCCCTGGAGGACTGTGGTTGTTATCACAATGGACGTACTTATAAGGTGAAGTAGCCCTGAGTCCACAGTTTGACAAAGCTTAACATATGTTGGTCTGCACTCAGTACAGAAAATTAAAGTTTAAGAAACAGTAGTCCAGTTTCCAGGCTGAACATTCAGTTCACTTAACATCTTCAGACTAGTGCACTTAATTTCTTGATTCACCTTCTCAGATTGGCGAGTCTGTGCTATCCGACAATTGCCAGCAGCGCTGCAACTGTACAACATCTGGCGAAGTCCAGTGTGAGGATGTTTCCTGTAGTCCTGAAGAGAACTGTCAGCTGAAGAATGGTATTTATGACTGCTATCCAAAACAGTGTCAGATGGAGACTGGAGGCTCCATTAGTCTTTTCAGCGGTGTGACTGGTACCATTTCTGTAATGGGAGCCTATGAAATCATCGTACACTGTGACGAATCAGCGGCTGATTGGTTCAGAGTCGTGGCTAAGCTCCAGGAGTGCACTCTGACTGGTGTGAAGAGTGTTGTTTCTATTTACATCTACTTCAATGACCTGAGTGTCACTGTTACTAATAAACAGGAGGCCTGGGTGAGTATTTTATAAAAAATGGTTCAGCATTTTGGGTCAAACTCTTGTTTGTCAGAGAGAGATTAGAGTTAAGTGAAGCTTAAAAAATTTCCTAATTAACATATTATCTCCCATTAATGTGTTGTAACCAATGGACAGATTCAGACCAGCTGTTTGCCTCTGCTGCCAGTCTTCATGCTAAGCTACTCATCTCCTACTTCTAGCATCATATTTCCCAAGATGTTGAATTAATAATAGTTACTATACCAGGTGTCCTTGATGTCTTAGTATAACCTAACTTTAAACACTAAAATTCTAATGCTGTTTACAGGTCAATGGTAAAAAGGTGACTCTCCCCAGCAAGCCCAGAAGTGATATCTATGTGAGACTCAGCGAGAAAACCATAATTATTGAGAAGACAGCACACTTCCAGCTGTATTACAGCAACACCCAGGAAGTAACTGCGACTTTGAGTGACAGCATGCCAAACAAGGTGTGCGGCGCATGTGGCAAAATGCTCCCCTTCAGAGACATCGTGGACTTCTCACAGGAAACAATGCAGGAGTACATGGCCCCTTTTTCTGCACAAGACTTCCCTACATGGTGAGTAGTTTACAGGCTGGTCCAAGAAGTACCTGGCTTTAATTTAGCTGCTCTACTCAGTTCGCAGTACCAGACATGAAGTAGAAATGAGGTTTATACATTCAGATTAACAATATGCACCCAACGTTCACACATTCAGTAATTCATGCTAAAAAACTGCATGACAAGTTTATCACAAATGTAATCAACCTGCCTTCTTTTTGTAGTGAGTTGTGAAGAAAACATCTCCTCAACATCCAGAGATCAACAGTATCTTCATCTGCAGGAAATTCATTGAAAGCTTTATTCAAAATTTGTTTATGTATTAGTGGTAATTACCGTCACAATTACAGTTTTAGAAGATTGTGATTGGGTGTCAGGAAACATAATAAAAGGGTTTCTTGAATTGTATAAGTTTACTTTTATGAACAAACCCAAATCATTTAATTTGATTTAAAACAAATCTTGTTAAATACTTTATATTTGTTGTGCTTACTTAATTTTTTCAAGGCAACATTTCCTAGATTGTGAATGTAAATGCATCTAATAAATGAATTGGTCCAAAAACTAATACGTCTTTTTTCTCATGAAATGACTGAAATGTCATGAGTTGAAAACTGAGTTGTTCTTAATTAATTGATTAACTGGTAGAATGAATTATGGTTAAAGACATTTTTTTTGCATTTCAGGACAAATTAAAACTAAACTGATTCAGGTTTAACTGTCTAAATTGTTTTGTTTTAGTTTTCAAAGTAAAGATCCACTGTTAATGAAAAATTGACACTCAACACAAAGTTAAATAACATACTTTACAATCTATGTCCTTTTGTTCAGGGCTTCATAATCTAAAAGTAAAAGTTCACCTTCTTTTGCAGTTGTGCTGTTCACTGTACAAACTAGTTTTAGTCCATTGGTGAGCATGTTAAGGTGTGTGATGGCTGCAAGACTTCTGCTAATAATGTTTTATGTGCATAGAGAAAACTGGCCCAAAGCACTGAAATTGTGAATGTAATCAAGTTGTAGAAATCTGTACATATAGTCTCAAATCAAATCAAACTTATTTATATAGCACTTATAAAATAACACAAAGTGATCAACAGGTTCATAAAACAGGAACATCTTCAAAATAAAAGAGAAAATAAAAGACATTAAGAAATAAAACAATCACAACTAAGATAAGCCGGGAATCGAACCACTGATTAGCAGGTGACTGCTCTACCTCCTGAACCACAGCTGCCCCCAAATAGCCTCTGAAATAAAAACAGCAAAAACTAAACATTTGAAGCTGTGAGGTTCAGAGGAAATCAACAAGAATTGTCTTTACATTTAAGGGTAAGAAAATATTGTGATTATTAGAGATGCTCAAATAGTTTAATTACAACAATATTATACAAATATATGGATAAAATATTTCACATAAAAGTGAAATACAGTATAAAAAGATATTAAAAAAACATGCAAACAGACAGCACCAAAATTAGACTAATATAAAGCAGCTCTTGCAACAGCTGAGATTTTCTGTAAGTAAAGGAGGAGAAAAATTTTTAATTTTAACAGCTAAAGTCATCATCAGCATAATGAATCAAACATGCAGACTTTAAATGCTTAAAAATTAAAAACAAAATCATTATAAAAAGATTCAATGAGTGGACACAATATGACTTCTTATTTCAAGTTAAAGGTAGACACTGGAGAATATCTATTACTTCTGCATTCGGGTGTTTTCTTTTCTGTGTCACTAAGTCCCAGTATATTGCTCCTATTGCAACGTCTCAGGCACTGTATCACATAGACTCATTTACAGGATGTCTCGTCACATTTCAAAGTCACAATTTGATCTGGCTGCTCATTTTGGGCAAAGGTACCAGTTAAGATTTCATTCCTTACTATACGTCTTAGGGTTAGCCTTTTTCACAAAATAAAAGCATCTGTTTGAATAGTCTTTGTATGCATGTCCAGAGTTCTGCCAGCTCCATGAGTGCTGGGATAAAAATGACATTAGAATAATAATATTTCCTCTTTTTCCTATTTTCCTTTATTATTTTTCATATTAAAAAATTATCTGAAACCTCTTAAAACCAAAATAAATACATCTTTTAAAACACTTCAGATTCAATCATTTGTGTAGTACAGGTCTGATAAATAATTACAACTGCTAAAATGGAAATGTGATTTCAGAAGATAAATAGCTGACACACACAGAAACATCAAAGTAACAGTATATTGAGCAGTAAAATGCCTATCAGCAGTATTAGTCACTGGTGTTGGTATTTATTCCAAGCAAAATAGCTGAACGTTTTATCTTTTACAGTGGTCAAATATATGTATACATATTTTGTCTCTACATATATAGAGGTATGACAACATCTAAAAAGCATTAAATATTTTTCAGAATTTTTAATATCAAATACAGGAATCAGCATTTACATGTAGGTAGGATTATTTAAATAAATAAAAATTCATTTCTTGACTCTGGACTCTGGTGATGCTAAAAGATGCTGATCAATCCGGATGATGATAAGATGGCAGGACTGGGGTTTACAAATCACTGAAAAAGTAACAGAAAAGATCATTGTCAAATTTGTCAAATAATTTTCATCTTATGTACACAAACGTCCTTTAACAGTTTTATGGCTTGGCTATTAAAGCATAAATATTTATGTTTAAATGTTTTAAATATTTTTCAGTGTAATAGACATGTAGGAAAACAAGTTTACAACAGAATGAGTAGTAAACTCAATATCAGAAAAATAGTAAATTAATTGTATTATAATAACAAAAATAGTAATATTTTTTAGGGGTGTTGAGTTAAAATAAACAGGACATGTAGACCGCATTGAAAAAGTGGACCACAAAGCACAACCTCAGTGCAACAAAAGTAAGTACACCTGGTTTCCAGGGTAAATTTCATGAGCAAATCCAACGTCACAGATTTCTCAGTTTTGGCCTGGGTTTTATAATACTCTACATGTATAAGATTTAAATACTGGAGAGGAGCAGCACCAAGTAACCAGATTAAATCCATTGCTCACAAAACGACACAAAACAGCAAGAGGCCTGAGTTATGTTTGTAACAGTCTTTGGTCAGATGAAACCTGTGGGGCTGCATGAGTGCAAAAGATGTAGGGGAGGTGACACTGAGACATGACAGAAAGATGAAACTAGGAAGTCTTCTTCTTTTCGCTGCTCCCTTTAGGGGTCACCACAGTGGATCATCTGCCTCCATCTCACTCTATCCTTAGCATCGTGTTCGTATTTGTTGCAGTTGGTTCTTCAACACCAATCTTTGATTATAGATAATTTTATTAAAAATTTAGTTAGTTAAGTTAAGTTGGCTTCTTCGGCTTTGGCTAAAAGCAAATAAAATTGTATTAAATTGTATTAGGGTTTGCAATTGCTTCACATTTTAGTGATATAAATAAGTAGTGCACTCAGTTTTATGTATTCTATAAGTACAATAGACAGTTGTTAAGTTTATGCAATGTCACCAGGTCAGTTTTTGTATAACCACTAGGAGTCACCAAAGTCCTGTGGCTTTAAAGAATGACTTATTTTATCTTATCAAAAACAATTTAAGCTGCATGTGCATGTTTTAATGCTTATATATTTACAAACACTATTGCGTATTTATCAGTTGCTTTGATGCCTTTTATGACTCACCACTGGGGGAAATCAGGAGCTGTCCACTGTCCAATGTTCAGTGACGCAAAGATAGTACTCGAAAGAGACACAAGCAGTCTCTCTCTCAGAGCTCGTAGTGTTGTGTCATTAGGCATGAGCTTCCCACATGCCCCATATACAGTGTCAGCTACTTCGTCACTGACACTAACAGCCAGTTGATTTGTTGAACTGAGAGTCAGCTGAAGGCTGTAGGGGTTGTTAATTCTCACGGTGTTATCGGAAACCACCACTTTTACATTGTTCTGTGAGTAAGTGGTTTGAGTCATCGCTCTTCCATTTATCTGTGAATATAAATTGAACACTTTACAGTAATAAATCAACTTTTTAGGAAAGATTAATGTCACGTCTGAACCACACACTTACCCAGATGTCATGTTTTTTGTTGACTGTGATCATAACTTCATTGAAGAACGCATACACAGCCACTATTGAGTTGACACCAGGAGTGCACGTTTCCAGCTTCACCACCACCCTGAACCAGTCTGATATCTGAGACTGGTCACAGCTCTGGATGAGCTCATAGGCCCCAGGCACTGTTATGATACCACTTTCACCATTAAACGCAGTCAGGGTTCCGTTCGGGCCAATAACACACTGCTGAGGGTAGCAGCCCATCATGCTGTTCTTGACTTGGCAGTGCTCATTGGGGTCACATGTCATGTTCTTTGACAGGACTACTCCAGAGGCCTGGCAGGTGTGAATCCTGTGACAGTCGTCTGTTATAATAGACTCTCCAACCTGAAAATGAGAGAAAGTACACAGTAAAGTTAGTGCTCAGCAGGGAGATGTCATGCTTTGTGTTATTTTCGTGGACTGTGATAATATATAGTTAAAATACCAACTGTTCGGGTAAATACTCCAAGAAAAGGCCACCAGGTAGACAAAAGTCTACACTTAGTAGTTATCCCAGGTGGCCATATTCTGTGTTGTTGGCGTGTCCAGGAAACTACACCACTGGACCTTAGACTAGGGACTATTTTGCTAGTTTGTTTAACACTGTGCTTGAAATGAGCCATTACTACATAAATAATTAATTAATAACTCTTCAGACATATTCCATGCAGCCAAAGGGCCTCCTGCACATCCTGACACTGTGGGGCACATTATTGTTGGTTTTATTCTCTGTATGGAGATTGTTGAATATGCCGTTAAAATAGAAAGTGACCAACCTTTTCCTTGTATCAAATTTGGATCCAATTTTTCCAATATATGTTACTACATGCATATAACTATTAATCAAAAGCCAGGGGATCACAAGAGTCGTTAGGCAAAAGTGACAGCAACCAACGCTGCTAACCTGAGAGCCACGGCACTAATGTGGTTAAATCCACATTTCAAAAAAGCTCTGTTTGCACAAATCGTTTGATCCAACTCATACAATCAGTACATGCAATACATCATGTATTTTCTCTTCACCTTGTAAGTCTGGCCTTTGTAATAACAGCTGCACTGGTCACTGGGCACACAGCCAGTTCCATTGTAGCTGTAGTTATTGTTGCAGACGCAGCCCTCAACACAAGTTGTGGTGCAAGTCATGATGTCACGGAGACCAGCGCATGAAGAGGTACAGGGCAGGGCACAGGTTTCATAATGACTGTTGGCACTGCATTTGAAAGCTGTAAAGAATTCAAAGTATTTTTTTATATGTATCAACAAATGTGGAGTTAGATTTCATAGTGTACAATAAAGAATAAGAGTGTGCAGACTCACGGCAGAAAGAAGGACTTCTCCAGTTCTGAACCTTTGCTCCAAAGTTTTGGCAGTCTAACATGTATGCGGCAATACTGTGACACAGCATGCTTTGCTGATCTTTAGCCATGCAAACATCATAGACACAGTCTCTGAAGTAGGACATAGGCTCTATAACCTCATGGCAGGCTGCAAAAGGGCCTTCAGGATTGATGATAATTGCACACTTTGCCTCTAATGCAGTAGCATCACATTTGGGGCAGAGGTTACCACTGCAGCCATCTTCACAGATCACTCCAGGCACAGGTACTTTCCACGCTGCTCCAAACGTCTGGAAGTCTTTGGTCACATTTCCATTCGGCAGCTGGAACTCATCTGCACTATTTCCGTTAAAATTGCCACACAGACCACAGGTTCGGTCCCTGTAGTTACCAGGGACGGTGATGGTGACATGGTAGACGAGATCATATGTGACCCTCAAGCCAAAGTCTGTCATAATGACATCATTCGCCCCTTCCTGATAAACCTTCACTGCACCATTTAAGAGGCTTAGTGGAAGATTATATAGGATCCCATTTACCTGAGGAGAACAATTAATTTGTTTAATTACTCATAATTGTTTTAATCCATTATGTCTTCTAACTTGAGTAATGAAGATATTGGGACATACCCAAACCATTTTAGCTTCATTCCTGCGAAGGATGAGGACAAATCCATAAACCTCTACTGCCACAAGTTTGGCCACTGAGACCTTGGGATTGTCCGACATATCATACCACTTCTCATTCTCCACCGCCACAGAGAAATCTGTGAGCCTTGTGCCAGTCAGGTGGCAGCTTTCAGCCACAGTGTAGGTGCAGGTGCCTTGGAAATCATAGGTGGCGTTGTCAAATGTATGGTAATGCGGATCTCCGGAGATGGAGCAGACCCCCTTTCCCAAAGGCTGACATGATCGCACGTAATTATTGGTCTCACACTTCTCATTCAGACCACAAGAGGACTGCTTACACTGTACCTGTTACGAACGACATACCTGCTTTAACATTACTGAATGTAAGAATGTTATTTGAGAGGAATGAAAAGTCTCAGCTCACGTAAACAAAAGCACAAAGTGATTTTCTCAATAGAGGAAATTAGTCATGCAGGTGGTTTTCATGTATGTGTTGTTTTTACTGACTTTTGGGATTACTGCTGTGAAGTATTATGTGTTAATTGGGTGAAATTACCCTTTCGTTAGACAGTATAATGCCAAGTGATATATGCAATAATAAATTAAAAGTATTCAGAATGCATTCTTAGAAAGAGCTGTTTCATACAGTCCGTGTCTGTTCATTCTTACTGTGCTGTTACAGATGCATTCCTTCTGGCAAAGGACATCAGGGTAGAAGACCTGTCCCTGCTGGTAATATTTCCCTTCATACATGCAGCCACATTGGCCTGCAGGCACACATTTATCTCCACTCAGAAGGTACCCCTCATTGCAAGCACATCCTTCCATGCACTGAGCTCCACAGTTTGATAGTGCAGAGTCCTTCTCACATGATCCAACACAGCTGCTGGTACAAAGCTCATAGTGACTATTTGACGGACACTGGGCATCTAGGAATAAGACAGAATCAAGATTAATTTAGTGATATTATGGTTCAAGAAACTCACAAGAAGTTGTCCTGATTGACTTGATAAAGTCCTCACCACAGAACTGAGATGACCTCCAGGAATATACTTTGGCACCTTTCAGCTGACAGGCAGCTGTGTATGCAGTCAAAGTCTTGCACTGCATGTTCCTACGTCCCTCATAAAGACAGACATCATACAGGCAGTCGTTAAGAAAACCTGCGGGGTCAACCTTAGCGTGGCAGTCACGGAACGGGCCTGCAGGGTCACTGATGAGGCCACAGACAGTGTTGGTGCTGTACAGAGCTTTCTGAGTGGAGTTGCAGCCAGGACAGGGGCCACTGCAGCCATCAACACAGCCGGAGATTGTTCCGACTCTCCAGCTTTGACCGAGAGCTTCAGGAGTAGCAGCTTGTTGCCCATTTCTCATTTGCATGTCGTCTTTGGGATTAAGGTTGTAATTACCACAAAGACCTTGCATTTCCCCCATGTAAGTACTGGGAACAGTCACAAATGCTACGCTGCCCCAGTCATAGTACATCTGTACTCCAAAGTTTGTCTCAATTACAGCAAACCAGCCGCTCGTGTAAAGATGGAGTTTATTGTTGTCCAGTGTCATAGGAAGGTTGGAGAGCTCACCATTGACCTTCAAAAGTAAATAATGAAACAAAATAAGGTTCTATATTTATATACTATATATATATATATATATATATTAACTATGTAGAATTAGAAATTTTAATTAGTCCAACCATCAAGTCTAGTCCATCAACATAAATACATTCTGATAATACTGAAGGTTTTGACAACGAATTAGGACCTGATGACAGTTGTTTGCTTAAGTTTCTGGCACGTCAAATGAAATCAGACCAAACCACACCTACACAGTTCTCATAAAACAGGTCAGCTGAATATGTTAGTGTTAAACTCTTAATACACAAAAACTATAATTATAATAATTAACTATAATAATAATCAATTTCTTTCAGATACTTAACTATAATAATCACATAGGGTTTGGGGACATTTTTATGAACATATTTATTTGTTTTCTTATGCTTTGGTAACACAATAACTAATCAATGAATCAT
This sequence comes from Ctenopoma multispine, assembly GCA_034779795.1. Taxonomy (NCBI): domain Eukaryota; kingdom Metazoa; phylum Chordata; class Actinopteri; order Anabantiformes; family Anabantidae; genus Ctenopoma; species Ctenopoma multispine. The sequence continues at coordinate 7,568,762 of JAUYWH010000003.1, forward strand.
ATTTTTTTGGAAAATATCTTACCACAACAGTGCCTTGGTTGTCTTTGCTGATGACAATGGTGTACCCATACACTTTGACCTCTACCAGCTTGACAGAGGACCCAGTCTTCTTATCTTGTCCATTATTTTGCAGCACAACACTAAAACTTTCAAGGCCTTTTTTATTAGCAGAGACACCAGCCATTTCATATGTACAAGTGCCCTGGAAGTTGTAGTGCTCCCCATCAAAGGTTACAAAGTGTGGGTCACCAGTTACTATACATGTGGCGTAGTTGACAGGATAGCAACCTCTGATCCCTTCCACCACCTGACACTCCTGCCCAGCAGGACAAGAAGTCTGGTTGAAAGACAAACGTCCACCAGCGGAGCATGTATAGCGTTTGGTACAGGTCTCATCGCCCCAGAAAGATCCTTCGGCTTCCACATAGTGGCCTTCATACATGCAGCCACACTGAGCCTGAGGGACACAGTTGGTGCTGCTGAGCAAGAAGCCATCATCACAGACACACGTCTCCACACAGGTGCCGGTACATTTTGTGGGAGGATTTGGGTTTGCACATGTGGCAGGACAGCTACTCCCACAGAACTCGTAGTGGCTGTTCTTTGGGCACACGGGTGTAGCTGCATGGGCACAAATCATCAGTGCGTTTTCAGTTATTTATTTACCAGTGTAGAGGAAGTTTGCAAATCATTAACTCAAATACAGTAATAACTGTGAAAATACTGAGACAAGCATTGTTACTCATGCATGATGTTCATGTTGGTTTTTACATACATTATTAGATAACTGTACATACTGTTGCCCTCTTTGAGTCATGTTTTCATATTTAATATAACCATGCTAGGTAGAAGTATAAAGTATGAGTAGAGGCATGAGCACGTGAATATGTGCTGTAAGTTTGTGCTTACTGTAAGTGCAGTACTTGAGTACTCACGGCATTGAGTAGGAGTCCTCCAGTTGGGAACTTTGAACCCAGACATCTGGCAGATTTCAGCATAGCCTTGTAGAGTGTTACAAAGGTATGTGTTCACATCCTCACCTCTACAGAGGTCCAGCATACAGTTGCTTTGAAAGACGGTGGGGTCAATGTTAGGTTGACAACCTATATATTGGGGAATATCTTGTATAAGGGTGTTACAAAAGATTAGTTTTTCTAATTTCTGAACTTCGCTGAGAGGACAGTTTTCACACTGGCCTCCACATTCATCTTTGCAATGTGCATCATCTGTCGCACTGGGAACTCTCCAACTCTCTCCCAGCACTGCCACACTGCTGGCAACTGAGCCACTCGGAGTTGTGAGATCATCTTCCTTTTTGTTATTGAAGTTGCCACACAGGCCGCACAAGCTTCCTGCAAAACCTCCTGGCACGGTGACACTAAGGTACTCATTCCAGTCATACTGCACAATCAGGCCAAAATCTGTTTCCACAACAACAAACAGGCCTTTCTGGAAAATTTTCAGTGTGCCGTTTTTCAGGCTGATCGGGAGATTCCATCGTTGATAGTTCACCTGAATGGTAATGAAAGCTTTCAGTCACATGTCACTGTATACTGTATGTATACTGTGTTCAGTGCAAACCCTGAAAGCCTTTTATTAATATTGTAACGTTTTTCTCATTAAATACTCCACTTATGTAAATTAACACAAATACAAAGCCTTTGTCAGCCAGTAGGGATTTTGTAAAGATCACAGTGTTGAAATTTCACACAGTTCCAGCAAAAGAAACAAGAAACTATTTAACACTACTTACTGACTCACCTGGACAAAACCAAATGCGTTGTGAACTATTTCAATATGTATTCCGTGGACGTTGACAGTGACCGTCTCCACTGATGGGACCTGTAAGTTGCCCTTGTTCGTGTTCTTGGTGTCCACCTCAAAGGCCGGGATGGTAGCACCATTGCAACTCTTAGCCATGGTGTAGGTGCAGTTGCCCATGAAGGTGTAGTAATAACCATCAAAGGTATTATGGAGATTGCCCATGACCCAGCAGTTGCCTGGCTCCGGGGTTAAAGGGGTTGGTCCACATCTGCAAAATCCTATATAAACAAGTGAGTCCCTGAAAATCTATTTAAATTCGGCTTCTGACACTTTTTATTTAAACTCAAACATATGTGAAAAGGGTTGATTTCAGTGTCTTAAAGCTAATAAACATCAAGAAAATAGTTCAGTCTTTTCCCAAATTAAGGACTTTTAAACTGAGGAGTCCCATTCCGTTATATTAATTTAAACTTTTAGTTGTGGATGCTTATAAAAACATCTCATTGTTTCACATGGTTAAAGCCAAGAGACCCTGATCTGAATGGGACAGCCTGATTAAATGAAGAAAATCCAAGATGTTTTCCTATAACACTTTTGTAACCTACGTTAAGTCATAAGTAATAACTTACTAAAACTCTTACTTATGAACTCTTAATGACATTATTAGAGTGAATATTGAAAACATACCACTCAGCAGAAGAGTAGAAAAGACCACAACAAACAACCCCATGTTTGTCAGTGGAGAGGGCCTAACAGAGGAAAAACAAATGGCATTTTTTCAAAATAGACATAGAAATTCACATTTTTTTCTGCCTTTTCATGTTTATACAATTTTCCCCAGGGACATAATCATATTAGAAAATTGTACATATATCATTATATCAGATATGTAAATCCGGCTTACCTGAGCTGGTCAACAGGAGTTCAGGTGCTGCACTTAAGGATGCTTAAATACGTCCTGGTGTCCACTAACAAACCAATCAGTGTCTAGGTAGCTTTTCAGAGGTTTTCCCAGAAGTGAGCAAATACAGCGACACGTGACACATTTTTGTGAAGGTTTTACTGAGGTGTTTGGAAGAGAGTTGTTAATGGAATCAGGTTGATTAAACGCAGTATTCTACCTGGTGACAAAGGAATAACATTTTCTTAGTCTCTGTTTGGCCTTTGTTGTCTGATTTTTCTCTTTTAAATCTTCTACATGATTAGTTGTCTGGCTTTTTGCCCATCAGTGTGTGCACACTGTACAACGTTACTATCAGCTGTTAATTCATGAAGCTGAAGCCATTTGGTCACCACCCATAAGAATAATGGATAGGTGTGAGTCGATTAAATGCATAACTCTTATGTGCTGCCTCAATGCTATCTTGATTATTTGCACATGGATCAAGTGGAGCCCTTTTCTGCTGTCCTGAGATTAATGGACATAATGTGACATTAATATTTATTTCTTAATTGTACTGCTGTTGTTTCATATAAGGTAAACAGATAAAGATTTTATCTTATCATTTTATTTAATCAGCAGGGTCACAATGCTGTGGGACTAAGTTTGCACACATATATACTGTATATCAGTAACAATTGTTTCATAGTCATGCACAGCATAGCCAATGCTTGTTTCACGGCCTGCTTAGATGTTTCTCATACATTGATTTCCTGTGAAAATCATTTCCAATTATCTGTCTCCAAAATACTGACTTTCTATAAAACCAATGTTTTCATCTCTCTCTCTCTCTCTCTATATATATATATATATATAAATATATATATATATATATATATATATATATATATATATGAGATATATACAATATTTGTCACTCTATTGTGGCATAGTCATGAACATCAGATGTGTTTTATGCTATCAAATTACACTACGATCTTTATCTCAGTCAAATGATACTGAAAATGTGAATTGTCATCCACTCTACTTGAATGACATTTCACATTTTCAATGACGTTGTGAAATGTTTCGACATAACAAGAAAGACGTCCAGTTGACATGACTCAACATCCAGATAACTTCAACTGCTGTTAGCCCTGCAAAACACAGCCCTGTTCCCAGGTGAGAAACCTGCAATCCACCAGGAGACATGAGATCCTTGAGAAACTGGGGAGGTGCAGGTGCAGAGCTGGAGGGAATTACTGAGAAACATGTCACAGTGTCTCACCGATACATTAGATGAGTCATCAGGGCCGATGAGGAACCAGAAGAGGACAGGGATCAGTTATTTTGTTTACATTGTGTCTTCACCACTGGTGCAAGGCAAGAGGCATGTCTATGTCAATTTCAGTATGTGAAATCGGGTAAGTGTTTATAATGAAACCTGAAAGTGTAGCAACAGTATCTAAGGTGGGGTGGGCTTAGTGAAAAGGCTATAGTGTGTATTCACTCACACACTGAGTGAATACACACTATAGCCTTTTAATCCTTACAAATAACATATTGCACAACCTTCCTGTCCCATTTTCTTTTTTTCAGTTCTTCATTTCACTTCATTCTGCAGCACTGTCAAACTACTATACTGCAAAAAAAGAAATGATTAATCATAAATCTGCAATGAGGCAGCAGATTACAGTTCTATTAAAGAAAATCCACACAGCTGGATTATGATGAAGTGCTGGTTCCACCTGAACAAAACAGTATCAAAACATCGAAACCTTAGCAACACTTAAACGTGCAATGTCAAATACTTTTCTGCTACTTGGACACAATGGGAACAATCTGTTAACGCTACATCATCATTTTAGAGCATTACATTTTAGCTTTAACTGCTACGCAAACAGTTGCTTATTTACACATCATCATAATGTTAATATTAATTATTATACTAGAGCACATTTCCTGAAAACAGTGCCATAGTGGGCGGCGTGGGCAAACAGCAACACTTTTTTACTCCGGTAAAACTAGTAAGGCTAGTCAGACCATAGCAAACAAGCAGTTAGCTCTGACCTCTAAAAAAAGAATATGCAGAACTATCATTTATATTTATGGTGAATAGAAGTATATTCTTTTTTTCAGTTCTGCTTTCAGGTTCAACCAAATCTTTAAGGAAATATCTCCACTGTTCATCAGCTACACAACAACTGTGTATGTTTTATACTCTGAAAACACCTACGACGAGCCATCCACATGTAGAGTAAAGTAAAGTAATCAATAGCAAGACACCTCCTTCATGAAAAAGGCACTGACGCTATAAAATTAATGTATTTATATTTATTGAGGACAAAGTACATTTATGTACCTAATCGCATAAAAATGATAGAACAAGAGCTGCAATAAATGTTAAACAAGTTGCTAAACCTGTTTGTTGTGTAAAACCCTCCAGAAAGTGGGAGGAGTCAAGAGAGAAAAGAGCATGAACTGACACTGGAGGCAAAAAAAAAAAAAAAAAACTTGCTCTCTATCATTGCTGTCAACTTTGATACATGGAGTCTGACTGAGGAGACATCTGAGACGCACATTTGTTAACAGAAAAATAAGAAAAAAGCAGGAATTAAAGTGGACTTCATACAAAGAGGAAGGTATGGCTTAGAACGGAGGAGAAGATTATAAGCAATTTACTTTTGTATCATGCAGTTAGTGTTGAGAGGCTGACTGTATAAAACCTGGCATCCGCCAGGTTTGTTTTCTTGTTTTTTATTCTGCACCACAGAAACCCCCAGAGCATAAATGCGTGCTTGCTGGATTATGTCCATTTTAACCACTTTGGTGTCCATGGGACTGCTGGTGGTTAACACAGGCCAGTATCAAATATTGTCCATTCTGAACACGAGGAATGAAAACCTGCTAAAGCAATCAGAGAAACTTTATAATGAATTTTTAAATGAAGAAATATTTAAAGTCACAGTAGAAAACCTGGTGACTCGGGGGAAAAAAGCCATGAAGGATTTGGAGGCTACAGTGGTCAAACTAAATTCAGAAATGGAGAAGAAGAAAACAGAAAACGATGCCTGTCAAGCAGAAAAGGTGAAACATTTCTCTTTTTTTCTGCTTTTGGTTTCAGTATCTGCCTTTCTGCTCTCACACTATTTTCTCTACATTTAATATGCAAATATTTCAGCTGCTGTTACAGAGGACGGGTAACACTGAAAGCTGTACAACATTTGAGACATTACACAGTTTTAACACATCAGGGCAGGATGTAACACAGGAAAACACATCACACATGTGATTTGTTTATTGTACGTGACAGTAAAGAGCCTTTAAGCATACTGCCTTTTGAGAAAACATCTAAGAATACAATACAAATGTTTGGGCAGGTTCTGAATGTAAGTACATTTTTAATGTAATATACAATACACTGCTGAAGATTAAACCAGTGGTTCCCAGCGTGGGGCCTGCTTATCTTATTTGAGATGTAAACAAGTTGTAGTTCCATTTACTCTCTTAGATTTTTGTGGCTCAAATTATCCACAAAGAAAATTTAGAAAATAAAAAAGATGTCCAAAAACAGAAAACACATTTGTGTAGCAAACTTTTTTAACTTTACTTCTTCTTCTGTTGCATGTTCTTAATTTGTGTTTAATATAACTTTGTTTGGCAGACATATTCGATGTCTTGATATTTGATTTGATTACAGAAAACACAAAAAGATCAGCTCGCTCAACCTGAGAAGGAATACACAGAGACTCAAGGTAACACACAACTACTTCAACTTATGTTTGACTACTAGTGCCACCATGTGGTGAAATGCAACATTCAGGCCTGAAACATCTCTGTTCTTTATTTCTTTGTCCCTAAGCCACCTTTAAAGGAGAATTTGATGCCTGGAGCCAAGAAATGAATACTCTGAAAGCACAACTGACTGCGAACAGTCCAATATGTGATTATGTTAAGAAGGACGCACTCACTCAGTAAGTTAATACAAAAACGTTTCTTACAACAATAAAGTAAAGACAATGAGCATACTTACTGGAAAAATAATAATGTTATTGTCTATTTCAGGAAATTATGTGATTTCAACATCACCACCTTAATCACTCCTCCAACGAAGCAATGAAAACACATCCACTCCACAATGCCAGATATGAATCCTTGTTTATTGTCTGATTTTGAGTTTTGATATTATTGGTGTCATTCCAGTTACTGATTAAATAAATTATATTGATATATTTCTTTTGTATAAAATGTACACCATAAGACTCTTTTTATGTATCGACATTCTCATATAAAAAAGGGAAAGAGAGATGTTTATACTAACCTTTACTAATACTATTTACCTTCTTGTTTACCACATACAATGTCTCTTCACAATGCTAACATGTCATTGTGGCATTGGTTTCCTATTCAGTATGGTACACTTTGAGCACACCATACATGCATTTATGTATTGTAGCTTTCTTAATGAGTTTCATTAGTATTTTAATACTACTGTAAAATACTAAAAAGCTTTGAGGATTCAAAAGTTTTTATGGACCCCCACAAAATATTATAAATGTTCTTGGGCCTGCATATATAAGCTACATCAGTGCGACCACTGTGTAATCAGGGGGAAAATAAATGAATACATGTATTAAAGGGGACAGAGGAGTAGTAACATTTTTTAATTGTTATTTTATTTGAATTAATTTTCACTTTTTGGTAAATAAATAAACAGAAAAAATCTTGTATCTGAAACAATATTAGTGCTTCTTCAGCTGCATCACTTCTGATATAGTAATACTTTGAGATTGTTAATACTGGTGGTACATATTTTTATTTTATTAAGTTTTAAAATTTTATTAATGTTATGTTCCACTGAGCTACTACAGCTTGTAAACTAATTTTACTGGCAGGAAGTTACAATTAACTCTGATGTTGTGTAGTAATCCATTCACAGTGAGACACAAAGATGGTTTTTCACTTTTGCCTAATGGCCTAAATTCCATGGGATCTTGGTGAACTCCTGGACCCAATGAACAGGTCCCTTAAAGAGGAGGCAGAGGTTATTGACTTGGAGAAACACTTTGAGTTAAGCAGCTCCTCAGCAGCAAGGTGTGAATGAGATTTGTCCTAAAATGCTCAATGTCTTTAGACATTGTTGGGCTAACATTTGGGGATTGTTTAAATTTACTCAGTCGATCTACTGTCTATTCCAACCTTCAGCTATGGTAATGAGTTTTTGGTAGAGAGGTCGCAAATGCAAGCTGTCAAAACTAGTTTCCTCTATAGGATGGCTGGGCTCAGTCTCAGTCTCCTTTGTACTCCTTTGTCCACATGCGTTTCTCCATTTTTGGACCTACACTGCAGTTTTTTCTATTGTACCCACACTGTATAATATTTAAAAAAGTTCTACCTATAACACGTTTAACTCACCGACTAACTTTAGCGAGGAGTCAGGTGTGACCCAGTAATTGTGGCTGCAACGTCTCAAGTGTGTCTGTTTGTGTCTGAGTTTGTGATGTACATGTGAACACGACACCTTCCAGAGAGAGAGACTGTGTGGCTGACAATGGTGAAATTTGATCCAGTACAGGAGCCTGACTGAGTTTGACTGTTCACATACAGTAAAATATTATTTTGTAGACAACAATGAGCACATTTACAAGCTTGGATTGAATATTTGAAAAAATATTCTCAGATGTTGTTTGGTGTTGGTGAAAACAGGAAGTTGACTGTTATACACTTATAATATAAACAGACATGTCCTCCATGGAGAACAAATAAAGTAGCACTGAAAATACAGATTAATCAATTATTTGACAGAAAATCAATTAGGATTTGCTGGTTCACTCATGAAAGTAAATGAAAAATGTCTTTAGGTTTTTGGATTTTTGGTTGGGCAAAAATAATTTGGAGAATGTGCTGAGCATTTATCAAACTTTACTGAAAAACTAAAAACTATTAACATATTAGTTATAAAAAATAATTGTCCTTTAATAATTATTTATTACTGATTCACCTACATAAAATGATAATGCATTTTATGCATCTGAAATTTATTAGTAAATCCAAATTCCTGACACAATAAATGCCATCAAAGTGAAAATCATACCCACAACATCAGAAACGTCTATCGACATTTTTTGGTATTTTTGCTTTTTACCTTCATAAGTTATTAGCAAATCTGAGATGTTATATTATAATAATGTCATGATAACAGTTTATGACATAATTACTTCTGTGAAAGTGAAGCCAAAGTGAATTGACCCCGCAAATCCTCTCAGCTCCACTGAGCATTATAGCTGCTTTCACCTCAGTGTTGTGGTGTTATCAGTCCGCAGCCTCACTTTGGTTTCACTCCACCATCACGTTACTGATCAGCAGAAACGTGACTCATAATTAAAAACGGTGTTGATCCCTATCTGCTGGATGTGTCTGTCGAACCACTGACCCAGTGTTTGTATCACAGTGTCGGTGCACGTTCATAGTGCGCCAGTATCAGACAGCGACTCATTACTGGTTCATTTTTCTCTTAAGACTAACTTAAAACCTTTGCCTGCATTATTCCCTTTAGAGGAGAAACGTAGGTTACAATCGTTCTGTTTATCTAATGAATAACAAATGCAACCACTAGTTTCCCACTAATAACTAAGCCCTCGCATGCTGGGCGTTGCTGACCTGCAGGCTCCGGGTCCTGACCGTGCAACTTGACCTGCAGCCGCGTCACCGCTCCGGCTCAGTATAGAGGGAGGGTACTCCCACTGCAGGGAGGAGGAGAGAGGTGAGCGGACGCAGTTATGCCAACAAGCCGATTATTGAAGGCTACTGAGCTCTCCCTGTCAATTTACGTCTGTCCTCTCGTGGCCGGACACATCAGATCTGAGGCTGAAGTTTTCACTTTAACGACAAGGTGACTAGGTTCATCTCAGGAAAGTAGTTTTTTTTAGTGGACGCTACAACTTTTGATGGATTTACTTTGTGAGAACTCTTGGAGAAAGCCGTTTTTCTACTGTATACGGTTTTTGATGTTTGCCTGTGTATGTGATAATCTGTGGAGAGCTGAAAGTGATCTCCTGGTACCTCATGGTATTTTGTAGGTGCTGTGGTATCACTTGAAGTTTGCTTTGCTTTAATTGTAACACATTACATTATAGGTTATTTCAATTTCTGTAAAGAAGAATAACAATAGAATTAGGGTGGACATTAATTTAAAAATGGCATTTGCAGTAAACTTTATTAATAAGTGAACGTTAGAGTCAAATCTCATCAAGCCAAATCACAGGTCCAGTAGAGCCATCATCGCTTTGCTCAGTTTAAAGTGCAAAGTGTAAAATGACCAGCCCTTCCAGCAGCACAGACGACCAGAGAGTCAACAGCGAGAGCCCAGCTCAGAAACCAGAGACATCCAGGTACCGCAGCTGGAGCAGCCTTCAATTCTCAAGATGGAGAAGTGGCTCCCAGAGGACATCACCACCTGCTACCCCTTCTCCAAAGACAGAAAAGAGGGGTGATGTGAACAAAACTCTCCTATCCTTGGTCAAGACTCACAATGATGACTACACGGCAGACCCTGATGGGCTGTTGGACACCAACAGGGGCTTGGAAGGGGTCCTTGATGACCCCACTCAGGAACAATCCACCTACTTCCAGAAGCAGTTTGGCTCCATGCTGCAGCCTGGGGTCAACAAGTTCTCTCTGCGAATGTTTGGCAGTCATAAAGGTGTTGCTGCAGAACAGGAGAGAGTAAAGAGCTTCGGTGTCTGGATCATTCACCCCTACAGTGACTTCAGGTAATACTGATGTTGGGTTATCTACAGAACTTCCTCTTGTTTCCACTGCTGTTTGTGGAAATGTTTTGCCAACATTATTTGTGCAAATAATGATTAAGTATAATTTACCCAAAACAGCACTGACCATCTTGTCATGCATCTCCATGAGCTACTGTACCCTTGAAATTGTCCAGTTTTCATCAACCAAGCAGCATGTGATAGAGCGCTCAGATCCAATTTTTCCAAGGACAGACTGCAGTACAGCAGCTGATGTCATGGTTCCCTAGCACATGATAAGGCGATGAAGGGATGTGATTAGTGATACAGTATATAGGACAAGATCATCTGGATTAATGGTACCACTCCATAGTGACTGTTTATGAACAGAGAGAACAACAGTCATTGATCCAGATAATTTAAGCGATCCAGTTTATTTCATTTCAAAAACATCCAGTAATTTGTTGTTCTAGTTTCGTCTCACTTTTGGGGGATTTGTCAGATCACTCAGCTTTTGAGGCTGAGCGACATCTTAGCAGCGTTGCCCAAGCAATCTGTCTGTGCGGTCACTAATAATAGCCATCATCAAATTTAAACATTTTTTAGACATCAGGCCTATGCCAGACAGAGAGGATAAACCTGTGTAGAGGGATTATTGCCCATAAGAATCCCTATAATTCCAATCTTGCTCTATTATGCAATAATACACAGACAGCTGAGGGGGGGATTAGTGAAGGCCTGCTATCCTTAAACCTTATGCTCCAACTTTCCCTTTATAATGGACGAGTTGGAACAGCACGTTTTTGGAGCTGAGCGTTCTTGTTTAAGGGTTAAGATTGAAGAGGTGGTTCCCTTTGGGATTTTGAATCCAAAATGAACTTGGTAATATACCCAGAAATATCTGAGTCATATACGAACCATATATCAACTGTCTACTATTGACAGATGGAATAATATTCCATGTTGAATATTTTTTTGTGAAGATCCGGGGACAGAAGATTCAAATTAACGACAGAACAAACTAAACTTGAAGTCTACTTACTTACCTACTGTCAGATGGTTTTCACCAGTTGTCATGGCTTTTAGATGTTATGACTTGTGAATGCATTGTCCTAGGGTCATAATATTAGCATGCTGATACTCTGTAGCAGCTTAGGTTTTAGCATGCTCACGTTTTCTAATTAGAACTAAACACAAAATAGAGCTAAATGAAATGTTTGCTCTTGTTTTATTTAGTCAGGTGTTTGACAGATTCTAAGTTTGATCTGATAGTTGTGTTAGATGAAAACTGAGGGGATTCAATGGCAGTGAATCCAGGAGTTGGGGATGAATTGCCATGGATGTTATGTCACTTTGAATTCCAGACTTAAGTAAGTTCTTAATTATTTATTACTCTGAGCTACATACGAGCGGACGCTATGCTGGATTCAGATTCAACATGAAACCACATTTATACTCCTGTCCCACAGTCGTTGTTATTAATAGTTTTTCGTAAAAGGCTTTTGATGCAGCAGAACTAATTCTGTTTCTCTCGCTCTGATTTATATATATAGACTCACTTAATGTTAACGGCTATAATGCTGTCCAGAGTCTTTTGTGGAATTATTAGCAGTAAACAACCACTAATCTGTTGCAACATGGTAGAAAATGATAAGTAGTCATGTAAACCCACGAGTAGACACAGAGGACATGGACGCAAGAGCAACCCTAACCCTACTGATGGAAAGATAAACATGAATGAGAATTAGGAAATAATCTATCAGTTCCTGTATCTCTCCTCTGACTGGCTAAAAAAAATTTTGTTTTCTCACAGGGGTCATGTTCGGATCGCTGATCTGTGGCAGTATTTTAAAATAATCTGGTTCATATTCTGTTACTGTGCCCCCCGTAATGAAACAAAGACTGAGGGAAAGACACAGAGTGATTGGCACTTGATGGAAACAATCTGTAAGGAAACCCAAACCACGTACTCATGTTTAACAAGACACTGGAGACGTGGGCTTCAACAGATATCTGAAGCATCAAACCACACATCACAATCACAGACCAGTGGTCATGATGTTTTCTTTTCTTCATCACCGTAGTGACAGTACACTAAACATAATGATGTGTTCAGAGGGGGTCCTTCTGGAGCCGTTGTGAGAGTAAGGCTCACACTAAAATGGGCACAGGGGATGCTGTCCTGCTGATTAGATGAGTCTAGTCTAGTCTCATTTGTTTGATGCAGTACATTGTGTCTGGCATTGAGTGACTCTTTGCAAAACAGTTTTGGCTTGTCTGAATACAGCCATGAAAGTCACCCATGTGTGAATGACACAAAGCAGTCACTTTAGCAGCTTGACTGAGCCAGCATTGTTACACAAGGGCTGTTGTGATCTTATCTCAACCAGATGTAAATACAGACAGTGCAGTGATAACATCTATGCCCTGTAAGTTACAAACTCACCTAACTCTGCATCTTTCCACAGGTCTTCCCTTGCAAAAGGTCACTTAAATGACAATCGTACATGGCATTGCTGTCTTTGACTGGGGAAACTTGGTGATTGGCCTTGCCTACATAATTTGCATTTTGAGATTCTACATTAACAATGCATGCAGAATCAGAATAATGCAAATGTGTATTAGTCCCAGGTAAACATGTAAATGCTTGTGGATCAGATGCCATCTGTATCACGTGTCCAGATACTACAGTGTGTGTTTGGTGTGTCAAATAAGAGTAAACAGCACTTGCAGCAAAATACATGCTATTTGGTTGGACTACACAGCAGACTACACACCACTGTTGTTAGTAGCTCATGATTCACTTCACTTATGAAATGTTCATACTCACATTCTTGATGTCCACAACAAACATTATTATGTATTTACAGTGGTTTCTGTTTGTAATTCATGTGGTTTGCACATAAAGTAGATGTCAACCACATGAGTAAATGAGGCTGTTCAGTTTATTAAGGACTGCAGGGTTGTTATCCTCCATAACATATGTAATTCTTTCTCTTCCATAAAATGAGCAACTTTATCTCAATGTCTGTAGAAGTTAAACAACGGTCTGCCAAACCTGAAAATCCAACATTCTGGGAGAGCTGCACAGTTAATCGCAGACTCAGCTGAAGAGTTTAAACGTGACTCGAATCTACTACACGCAAAAACGAGAAGCAACAACTTTTGAGAAGTTTTCTCTCATCTGCGAGCACTGGAGAGTTCACCTGTGGCCTTATTTCATATCTGAGAACACTACATGTACAACTATCCAATTGAATCTGAATACTATGTATAAAAACAAAATGTTCATGCTTATGCCATTCTGTCCAGGTTTTACTGGGACATCGTGATGCTCCTGTTGATGATGAGTAATCTGGTCATTTTGCCCTGGGGAATCACATTCTTTGAAGACCAGAACACTACACCGTGGATCACCTTTAATGTCCTGTCTGACACGCTCTTCCTCATGGACCTGGTTTTCAACTTCCGTACAGGTATCCCGGGAGAGGACAGCCACATCATCCTGGACCCCAAAGAGATCCGCATGTATTACCTTCGCAGCTGGTTCCTGGTGGACTTTATCTCCTCCATCCCTGTCGACTACATCTTTCTCATTGTTGACCTAGAGTCCCGGCACGAGTCATCTGACGTATACCGCACTGCCCGCGCTCTGCGCATTGTGCGTTTCACTAAGATCCTCAGTCTGCTGCGTCTGCTCCGACTGTCTCGCCTCATCCGCTACATTCACCAGTGGGAAGAGGTAAAGGCAGGGAAGGGAAGAAGACGTGCTAAGTAAAGGATCATACAGACAAAACCCATACGGAAAAATACACATCAGAAATTCTACTTTTCCAGTCCAGTGTTCTTTTTCTTTCTTTCTGTTAGATTTTCCATATGACTTATGACCTGGCCAGTGCTGTGGTGCGTATAGTAAATTTGATTGGCATGATGCTGCTATTGTGTCACTGGGACGGCTGCCTGACCTTCATGGTGCCTATGCTGCAGGACTTTCCTCCAGACTGCTGGGTATCCAAAAATAATATGGTGGTGAGTGTAGTTTCATCAAAATATACACTAAATTAAATACGTCCTAAAATCTTACATTTAAAGGATTATTTCAACATTCTGGGAAATACACATTTTCACTTTCTTTTCGCTAACTAGTAGCTGGCTGTTGCAGCGTACAGTGAATGTTCAGTATTTAATAGAAAAAAAAACTGGACAAGAAAGTTACTAAGCTTATTTACTAAAATGTTAAACTATAAAGGCACAATTTGAACTATTTCTAATTAATAAAAATACTTACATTTCTGGAAAATAATTTTTTCCTTAATAGGAAACCTTTACTAAGTTACTGAAACTCTTATAATGTCAAATGCATTATCAAGTCAGTTCAATTGTTGCTATATCCATGAAAAGTATATTTTCAGCCTTGTCCTGTCTTACTTTTAATTTATTCTCAGAATGCTACGTGGCACATACAGTACTCATACGCCCTGTTTATGGCCATGAGTCACATGTTGTGTATAGGATACGGTGCCCACCCCCCAGAGGGCATGAGTGACGTTTGGCTCACCATGATCAGCATGGTCGTGGGGGCCACCTGCTACGCAATGTTCCTTGGCCATGCAACTAACCTGGTCCAGTCCTTGGATGCATCACATCGGCAGTATCAAGAGAAGGTAATCGCCACTGCTGTGACAAACTAAAACATTGTGACCTACAGCTGCAATCGTTTTGTGCACAATATGTCCCGGCAGCCTCACGTGGATGCTAATGTGAATCTGACTTTGAGGTTTAATATCACAGTCATGTTTTATATCATAGACTTGCTTACTTGTGCATACTTAATTCATGGAAACTGTGCCAAATGCCTAGAGAATATGTGTATTATCTAATGGATTTTGTGACCTTACTGTGACCCAGAGGATTTTCACAAGATAAAGCTGAGTGAATGATAGACAAATGGCGGCATCTTTGTTTTGGATCACTGTTTGCTAATGCCCATTACAAATGAGTTTGTAATCCACTTAAAAGCCTGAAAAACAAATACAATGGATGCGTAATTATTGTGCTTAGAAATAATTCATCAAACACATGGTAGACAATGTGACTAAATGTGACATCTGACATTAGACTTTCATCAATTGTATCCTCATGAAGGTCAAATCACCATGTGTTTTCTACAAATGTTTTCAGTATAAGCAAGTGGAGCAGTACATGTCGTTCCATAAACTGCCAGCGGACGTAAGACAGAGGATCCACGATTATTATGAGCAGCGATTCCAAGGCAAGATGTTTGATGAGGACAGCATCCTTGGAGAGCTGAGTGATCCACTCAAGGAGGTTTGTTAATCATTAAAATTTTGACTGGGATTTATCTTTTCTTGGCGCACGTAATTCAAATTTCAGCATTTAAGCCAAACATTTAATATGTTTGAAATCAATATATAACTGTAACTAACCAATATTTTCATAGCTTTATCTGCTGGAAATGCTTTTCATTCATAATTTTTAATTACTTTTATAGTCTAGTGAATGTGAGAAATTTCTGAAATAATAACCATTTCTCAAAGTCCAGGATACTATTTCAATTTTTTATTTAAATTTATTTTATTTATTTATTTTTTAGAGAAATCTGTCAGTTCTTTTTTTTATTGATGTATTTCAAGTTTGATGATAGAAAATGATGAAAAAGTCTTGTGTAGAGCTGAAATTATTAATTATTTGATAGACTGCAGATCTGCAGTTGTCTTGATAGTAACTGAATAACAATTTTATTCAGTATAGCATAGTAGCAGTAAGTATATGTTTAAACCGTAAACTAACATCTCAGTGTCATTTTGAGCTTTTCTGAATATCATCTTCTCTCTCTCTCCACCATGCAGGAGATTGTTAGCTATAACTGCCGTGGGCTAGTGGCCAACATGCCACTGTTTGCCAACACAGACCCTCATTTTGTGACAGTGATCCTCACCAAGCTGCGATTCGAGGTCTTCCAGCCCGGAGATATGATAATACGAGAAGGAACTCTGGGTCGAAAAATGTACTTCATTCAGCACGGCACCGTCACTGTGATCCCACGCGGCACTAAGGAGATTAGGCTCAACGATGGAGCGTATTTTGGAGGTAAATCATTTCCCAGTGGCTTTAACCTTCACACAGTTCCCCCATCAAATCTGTAAGACACTCCGTGGTTGTGTTTCTACCTTGTTGGTGCTCTCTTGTTAAGGTTGCTGCTGACCCCCTTTTACTTCACTGTAAATATAATATGTTCCAAGTTTATTATAAACACTGCATTCTGAGTATTTCCATTATCAATTAATTGGAAAATAACTTTCTCAATAATTAATTATTTGTTTGGTGTATAAATGTTTGTTTCCCGTTTTTATATCAAGCTTCATCATGCTTCATATTTACTGTACAGACATGACAATGACATTAGTCCTTTCATCACACTTTCAACAAGAAGGACGACTGTGTCTTTTCAGACATCAAGCTATTCATTTCATGATAAAACTGACTCTCTTGGTTTCCTTGGTTCAGAGATCTGCCTGCTCACCCAGGGGAGACGCACAGCCAGTGTGAGGGCTGACACCTACTGTCGTCTTTACTCCCTGAGTGTGAACAGCTTCAACGAGGTCCTGGAGGAGCACCCTCTGATGAGGAGGGCATTCGAGAGCGTGGCTGTGGACCGACTGGACCGCGTGGCTCGCAGACCCAGTTATCAGCCTCCCACAACAGAGTGACATTCTCAGTATCACAGAGACTCCTGACAGAAATGAGAAGGTGCCGTGTCACTCTTTGACTGAACTTGATGGACAACCTGATGGAGACCCTTAATTTGATTTATTAACACATTACTTCACTTTTACTGCTACATGATCACTTTGTGAGAGATATTTGTACACTTTTCCTGTTTTCCTGCAACACTAGAGTTTTCAAAATGTAAATACTACTTTAATAATCGTTTTTAGTTGCATGCATGCTTTCTGAGGCTGCAGCTCAAATGCCCATAAGGTCGGTCATGCAGGGCACTGGAAGCACACACGAGCACCAGCTGGGTGATACATCACACAGCTTTATGTAGCTCAGACTCAGATGATCCCTCAGATCTGTAGGTTGTATGGAGTGAGGGTTAAGTACCAGTGTTCACAGACGATAAGCTGCTGTGACGTAACAACTCCAACTGTACAGAGGCAGGCTGTATGCAGCTATACTGTACATTTCTCTTTAAATTACCACAGTATGTGGTGTTCACATCTGGAGTATTTTAATAATAATGTGATAAGGAGGTCATCTGGAAAAAACCTACCTTTGCATTGCCACGATTTAGTATCCAGTGTTGTTAGTTAGTTACTCTGTATCCTTTAAAAATGTACCATAAGCAAGCTTTAAAAAACATCTTATTTCTCAAGATTGGTTGGTTACTTAATAATGTCAGGTTTAAACAATCAGTAAGATACACAGTGTATGGGCAGATTTTTTGGACTTCTCAAAGCAGGACAAGCATATTTATAGCTAAAATGCTCAACACCAGGATCTTGAAACAGAAGCAGCTAAATGGAATTCAGCTTTAATTAATGTGAATACAACTCTGCTTGTCATGATGTCAAAATATTGGTCATGAAAAAAGGAAACAGTATGTGAAAGGGGTAGTTTCTATCGCTAACAAATTGAATAAGCTAATCATCTGTACAGCAATACTCACTGTTTGGGGTAATTTATCTATAAGACATATTTTTATTAAGTGTGCTAATGTCACTGTATTTGTTGAAACAGTGTCTTTTTACAGTTAAATGATAATGAGAAAAAGCTCTTGGTCATGAAATGTGATTCATTGTACATTCATATAAATAAGAATATAAAATAAGAAACTAAGAAATGATCATTAAATTTGAATCTTTTTTTATTTGTTCTGATGAATGAACATCATGATGTCTAAATATTTCTACTCTTAGGTGTAAAATATTTTGCTTATACATTTACTTTCAATGATGTTATAGCTGCTTATGAGAATACACACACACAGATGAAAGAAGTAGAAGGAACTCCGGGTTGATATGAACAGGTCTCCCAACTCTGATTCCTCTGTGAGAGACATGCTGGTGGGATTGAGAAGATCCTCAAAGTATTCCTTCCTCCATCTGATGACATCTACAGTTGAAGTCAACTGAGCCCCACCTTCACTGTACATAGTGTTGGTGGAGTCCATGGCTTCCCCGAACTCCTCCTACGGCTGAGTTTTTGCCTTCATAACAGTTGTTTTCCCTGCTCACCAATACCCCTTAGGACCCTCTGGAGCCCACTGGTCAACCAAACCCGATACAACTACTTCTTCAGCTTGACGTCTTCCCAAACGTCCATCAGGATGAAATTGAAGCTCTGCCTGAGGTGGCAGATCTTTCTCACAGGTTTCCTCTGCCAGATGTTTCTAATAGATCCTCACTATACGTTTGGGCCTGCCGGGTCTGTCTGTCACCATCCCCTGCCATTTGATCCAATTCAACACCAGGTTGCGATCAGTTGACAGCTCAGTCCCTCTCTTCAATCCAGTATCCAAGGCATAAGATAGATAGATAGATAGATAGATAGATAGATAGATAGATAGATAGATAGATAGATAGACAGACAGACAGACAGACA